>WAAB01017897.1:0-14238 GCA_013389865.1 Piaya cayana
TCCTCGGCACTGGATCCAAGTGGCTCGGCATAGGGCCTGCCTGGGGCAGAGGGATGGTGAGGTGTCCCCTCGAGAGCTCTTGCCCGGGCAGGCCAGTGCCCACAGAGGCCTGGGCCAGCTGCCAGCACCCAGGGCTGTGTGGGACCAGGCTGCAGAGCAGTCCCCAAGAGCTGGCAGTGGGTTCCAGATGGGCATCCGTGAACCTGAGGCAGACACGAGAACACAGGGTAGTGCCCATCCTCGGGCTGGGACCACAGCTCCTGCACAGCCCAGACCAACTCGGGCTCTGTGGGGCCAGCCAGACCTGTGTTCTTGTGCTGCTCTTTCCAACCAGAGCTGAGCTGCTCCCAGCTCCTGCTCCATGGAGCACCCTCCAACGCACATCTCAGCAGTCCAAGAGCAGATGCTGCGCACCAGTTCTGTGCTTAAATCTCAGCAAACAGCAGCCCTCAATGAGTGCCCACAGCAGAGCTGCCTGGGGACCTTGCCACGCCTTCTGCACACTCCGTTAATCACTGCTCTCCTCCACCTCTCCTGCCCTTCTTAGCCTCAGATTCACAAGCTGTGCCTCCAGGAAGCCCAGCTGAGCCGTGCCTCAGTGCCAGCCACCCACTCCTTGTGCCAAGCTTGCACCTGCAGCCCAAGCCTGCCCGCAGCACCTGCTGCTTGGTGGTGCCCCTGCCCTTCCCTGCCCTCTGTGGGGACCAGGGTGCAGCTGCATTGCTGGGATGGGCACAGCCCTGCCCTCGTGGAGACACTGGTGCCGCGTTTGTGCTTCTCGTGGGGCCACTGGAGAGAGGCCAACATGCTGTGGTGTCTCACCAAGCCCACGCGTGTGCGCGGATGGCAGAACGCATTCCAAGGCAGCGCCGCCGTGGGCTGGTGAACATACTAATTACAGTTTGTTTTCCCAGGGGTGCCCACTCCTCAGCAGGAATTGTGTTTAGCCTGAAGCCACTTAAACAGTCACAATAGCTCTCAAACATGGAACCTGGGAGTTCCTCCTCTTTGAGGTCAGGACATTCCCAGGTGGGTGATGCTGCAGCCCACCCAGGCACGGGTCTGCCTGGCAGTGGAAGCAGCGGTTTCCCCTGGGCAGCAGGCAGGGAGCTCAGGCTAGTGTCCAAGCAGACTGATGCCAGAGGCATTACTCCTCTTTCAGCCGATCCAGCACCCTGAGCTGTGCCCCTGAGGGATCTGCCCCATCCCAGTGCACAGCACAGCAAGGGACCCCTTCCCTGCTCCATCCATGTGCACTGCAGCTTTGCCTGTTTCTTCAATAATGAAACTTTTTTATTGTTATATTATAATCTGCCTGGTGTAAATGGCTTGTCCAGCCAGCCCTGCAAATCACCTGCTATCATCACAGTCAATGGTCTGTGTCAACCCAATTTCACAGACAAACGCCTCTCTCTCCGACCACGGCCACTGACATGGGTAACTCTGATTTACAAAGCCAATAAAAATAAATTCACTGAATTACTAAGAACCACTGACTTAATATAGGAGATTAAAATCTCCAAATTTAGGGTGACTGGAAGCCATTTAATACATGAACAGTGTCAAATGGGTTATAGAAATGTCAGCCCAGCCAGGGTCAGATGCCGCAGTGCGGTGATTTATTGGTGAAAAAGGGGCTAATTGATAAGTTACCTTTAATGTCTTTTCCTGGAGGCTGGATTATTTACACTGGGGTTTGTTTGTCATCTTTTACTTTTGGGGTCAACCAAAATTTTTTTATGGTAAGAAAAATCTCAGCACCCTGTTCATTAAAAGAGCGAGGTCAGGCTGAAGGGAGCGTAGCTGAGAATAATCAGGTTGCTGTGATTAACTATGGCCTCACTGCCTCTCAGAGCAAGCCACCAGCAGAGCCAGCCTTCAGAGAGACAAAGTGCTGGCCACCAGCTGCTGGCAGGCATGTCTTAAAACGCCGCCCCTAAATAAACAAAACGAAGGTGATATGGGCTGTGACAAGATGAAATGCCTGCGTTTCCTACCTATTCACTGCAGCTGTGGTCACCAACACCTTCCCCAGTTATGTCTCCAAGGAGGCTGTGGGCAGCAGCCTGGACCTCCACCACCCCTGCCTGGGCAGGGTCCCCAGTGCACCCAAGGGGGTGTCAGAGCAGCTGGGGGCTGCAGGAAACCCCTAGAACCTTCCCACAGACTCTGTCTGGGGCTCAGCTTCTCTCCCTATTTCTGTGCATTATTTTTTTTCTGAAAGATCATCCCGGTTTGTGCCCCTGCCCCATGAGCTGTTTGTTTGCAGGTGTTTGCTGTCGCAGCAGGGTCCAGAGGCCAAAGCCAGCTCTGAGTGTGATGGAAGAGCCACACACCAGCCCTTCACTCCCTGTGCTGAGGTGGGGGCTGCACCCCAGGGCACGGGCACAGCCAGCAAAGGGATTATCGAGTGAGATGAAAGCACAGCTCCCAGGAGCCAGTTAGGAGGGATACGAGATTACAAATGAAAGGCTTGTGTAGACTTTAAACTTCATTCTGCCTTCATAAAGGTGTCAGCTGGAATTATTTTGGGCATTTACTTGCGTGGTCTAGTGCATCACTAGTTACAACAGTTTTTTTTTTAAATAATGGAATTTGCTTCTTGGTTCATGCATAAAAAATAGCAAGAACACGACCCAGTTGCATAATTTTTTTAGTAATAAATAGAGTCAAAAGTGTTTAGCTCAGCTGCTGGCGGAGTGAGAACACCCTGCACGTGGGGCTGTGGGGCAGAGAGTGGACTTGTGACCAAGTCACTGGGGCAGCGCAGAGGAGGCAGAGGGAGACCCTGGGAGGAGTGGCACTTTGGCTGCAGTTGGGGCTGCCCTGGCCTCGCAACGGTCCCACTGCCTCTGCACGTCCTGCACGGCTCATCCCCAGCAGCATTTCTCTTCCCACTCCAACTGCTCCATTTCCAGGAACGCCACTCTCCTCCTGGGGAAAGGCAGAGCGTGAGCTGTTTTCCCTCTGTGTCAGTAAATAATTGGTTTCTATAGGAACCCGTGCAGATGCTGGCTGAGCAGAGCCCAGCATGGACAGAGGTGAGGCACCAAGGCCTGCACACAGGTGAGCCAGGTGGGGCAGGAACAGTGTGGCCAGGGCCATCCTTTCATTCCTGCTGGGCTTTGGCTGTCAGACCAGGCTCAACCAGCACTGTTACTCCCATCCCACACTGCCCCCTCCACTGGGACTGGAACTGGAATCACTGAAGCTGCCAGACCACCTGCACAGCTGCCAAGTGTTTCTGCAGCTGCAGATACTGTGAGTGGGCACGGGACGCATTTACCAACCTCCTGCTCACCAGACACCACATCTAGGGCAACTGCTCCTGTTATATTGACAACTGAAAATGTTTGCAGCAATAAGCATTACCTGTGATGAGCCTGGAGACAGGTAGGTGAGCTAGTTAAAGCCCCCAAAGCAGCTATCACATCCTGGCCCCAAAATAGGGACCCCGGCACCACAGCCACCAGTGGCAGTGGAGCCCAGTGCTGCCCGTGCTGGCTCCGCATGGGGCGTGGGACAGGCTGGCTCCCTGCACCATGGATTACTCCAGAGACCAGGGGAACCTGGCAAGGGGGGGCACCCAGCCCAAGGTGCAGCACAGCCCTGGATGTGGGGCAGAGTGGCCTCTCTTCCCATGCAAAGGCAGTTTCATAAGAAGTGACATTTTGATTGATGCTGTTTGACATACGGAGAATTCCCCACAGCAGGCAGTCACTCACCCGGCTGATGATGGGCTCTGACTTCTCTCTCTAATTAAAATTCTAATTCTCCCTCCCATTTTAATTTCTTTGCCCCAGAACTCCCTGTTCTGGATCATCTCCTAATGTGACACTAACTGCCCATGACAGCCAGCCGGGAATGCCCCATGCCCAAACCCAGCGCTGTGGGCAGGGGTGTGCAGGGGTATCCTTTCTGCTGCACTGGTTGCACACACACTGGGCACCTGGGTCCCAGCCCCAGCCAGATGGGCTCCTGCCCCCCAGATGTGCTCCTGCCCCCCAGGTGTGCCCCCTAGCCCACCAGGTGTGTGCCCCTGCCCTCCAGATGTACCTCTGTCCCATCCCCTGGCCAGTTTCCAACCATGTCCATGGAGACGAACAGGCCACAGCCCAGCACTTCCAAGTCCAGTGTCCAGGTTTTCAGCCGGCATCCCTTTGCAGTGACCTGCCCAGGAGATCCTCACCTGCCAGGCAGGGGGTTGCTTTTCATTCCAGAGAGTTGGCTTTTCATGACTCCTTCCCAAATTCTACACCGTAGGAGCCACTCAAACTGAATCCCTTGTCCCACCTCCCTGCAGGCAGGTGCCTGCTGGCAGCTCGGTTTGGGATCTGCTGGGCATGGGGACAGAGCCCAGAACCCCACCTGCACGTGCCCCACAAAGCCATTCAGACAAGGGGAGCTGCTGAGAGCACTGGTTTGGGCAGGGCTGGCAGTGCACACCAGGTTGACTCTGGCCATAGCTGACCCAAGCAGGAGAAGGAAAAGAGGATTTCTGAAGGAAGTCAATGTTCCAGTCAGGTTTACTTGGTGCTCTGGGACTCATATTTAATGTAACTGAAATGAAAATATGTTTAAACATAGGATTTAACCCTCTGACATGAGATTTATTCCAGCTGAATGTAAATCCCTGAGGAGCAGAGCGCAGCACAGCAGGCACGCAGCCGTGGTGCGGGAGCTGCAGGGAATGCCGGGCTGGGAGCAGGGGCTGGCAGTGCAGGAGAGGTGCAGAGATGCCAAAGCAGAGCCCACCCACAGACCGGACAGCACCAGCTCCTCCAGTCCCTGCTCAGCACCAGCGTCCTGCTACAGGGGGGTTGTTGTCCCAGCTGAGTCTGTGTTCCACCCCAGCACCTGCCAGGCTGGGAGCTGCTTGCCATGAAAACCTGGGCAGTTATTTTATATAAACAAGTTACCAAGCTGGAGTTTGACTGCAGCCGGTAAATACTGGGTCAGGGCCATTCGCCGCAATGTCTCTCTCTGTAATTAATATTGATTTTGTGCAGCTAAAATATAGCTACAAAATTTAATTTTGCTGCTAAGATTTTTGACATCGCTGTTCTTAGAGATTAATGTGGGATTTAATGAAGGATTTGGCCTTTCATCTGTGATGTTCCCTCATCCCATTGTGTGCTGCAGCCCCACTGCTGCCTGCTCTGCCACATGGCTTATGGCGCGTGGCCTCACGCCCATGATGCCAGCGGGACTAGGGGGACCTAATCGGGCACATGGCCCCTGTTCCACTGCATTCCTTCAAGCAGTAACATGGCCCAGGGCTCCAAGTGAGGGGGACGATGGGGTGCAACGGCTGGGTTGGTACCACGACTGTGCCACAGGCAGGGGTGGTTTGGTGACTGCTGCCACTGGAGAGTGGTCAGTCAGTGGTTCTGCCCACCCCAGTGGGACCATGGGACAGGGAAGGCTGCTCTCTTCGTGCCCTGAGGTGTGCGGTGGCTCTCAAATGCAGCCTTATAACAGAGATGAGAAGTGTCCTGCTGGGGAACAAGTAGTCCCATCAACTCCTTTGCTCTGGGCTGGGGTCGGGGTCCAAGACCCTTAGTCCTGTGCCTGTGCCCAGCAGGATGAGGCCAGTATGGTCTCCTGCACCTGCATCAGCAACTGCATATGGCATGGCACGGCATGGCAAGGCACGGCATGGCACAGCACAGCAGAGGACACTACGGTTTGGCCAGGCAGAGCCCCAACGGTGTGGCAGGCAAGCACTCAGGCTTGGGGATGCAATGAAAAGAGCACAGGGTGTCACCCGTCCCTGCAAGTGCCTCCGAGGGGAGATATCGGATGGAACAAGGCATGTGGCCAGAGCAGATTTTTCGCTTATCAAATCAAGGAGCAGCTGGATTAGAGGATTAGAAACCAAATTAATTACTAATGACTTCCCTGGGCCCTGGGTGGTTCTGACATGAGTCTCCCAGGCAGCGGCTGTGCCCGCGACACTAGGCAGGCGGGGAAGGGACCATTTATCAGCAGGCAGCAGGATGAGTGTGTGGAGCCACAGGATGGTACCAGGTCCCCAGAGGCAGCTGGCAGCCTCCTGGGCCATGTGTGGTGTCGGTGGTGCCCCACTGCCAGCCTGGCAGCTGATGGCTGCAGCACTGAGCAGGTAGAGCTGTGGCTGGGGGCAATGCACATCCCTCACCTCTGGTTTCTGCTCAGCACAAGCCAGAGTGGTTCAACAAGACTATTTAAGAGGTGACCCCCTCCACCCTAAGCAAATTTGGGTTGGGGGCTCTCGCCATGGCCAGATACCACTCCTGCCCCTGGCACACGCTGCCCCTGGATGAGCCCGTGCTGCCCCAGTTTCCCTCTGGGCTGTTGTCCCCGGGGCAGAGCGTGGCCCCGGGTTCTGCTCCGTCCCTCCCTGCTCCCCCCACCTCGATGGCCTGACCTGCTCAGCTCTGCCAGGAGACGGGAGCAGGGCAGGAGGGGCCAGCGGCTGGTTTTGCTGGTGCAGTTAATTGACTGAGTAAACAAGCTCTCATAAACAACTGTTCCTGTCCCCATTAGCCAGGACAACTGGGCTGGCTTCCATCTGCTTCCTGACCTGGATATTAAATTGCAGCAGATGATGAAAATATGTCAATGGGAAGAAAGTTTTCTGCTGCCTGCCAGCACCTTTGGCTCAAGAATGCAAAGGCCAGGCAGAAGGCTGGCAGGATGGCATGGGGAAGGGCAAGCAGGGCAGCGGGCTGGCCATGTGTGCTGTCCCTCTGCCCGGCACCGTGTCCCCACTCTCCAGCCACCACGGGGGCACTCACAGTGTGGTGAGCGGGAGCTGCTGGCACAGCATGAGGGGTGCCTGTGGTGTTCCCAGGCAGCCGGCCTTGGCTCCAACAGCACTGGGAACATCCCTGGGGCTTCTGGGCAGCCAGTGTGGCCATCAGCCTCGGCTCTGCCTGTGCAGCACTTCCACAGCAGCTCAGGGGGATGCCAGTTGATCAAAGAGCTGGAAGGGCTTTTTAACCCAGATCAGTCTCTGCCTCTCCAGTCTCTGACTGGAGGGTGGCTTCTACTTTTAAACAGGTTCCTCACAGATTGCAGAGGAGACATGGCCACCCAGGGACATGAAGTGCACCCAGAGGGGTGACACAGGGACAGTCCTGGCCAGCAGAGGTGACTGCAGCCGCTCCTTGCTGCAGCTTCTCAGCATCACTGCGCCCCATTGCTGCATCTGCTGCCACGTCCCATGGGATGTGGGACACAGCCTGGGGACAGTGTTGGCCCTCAGGGCTCATGCAAGGCTGGTGGCCATTGCTGCCCACTCTGCCTGTCCATGGCACAGCCAGAGCAGCACAGCGAGTGCGGCCAAGCTGCAGCACTGCAGGAGCAGCCCTGCCTGCTGGGCAACTCCAGGGTCTTTTCACTTGTTACACTGGGCTAATTGGTTTAAAAGAGATTGCTGGGTCACTCATTACGGACCCTATTGAACAGCACATCTCAGCTTAGGGTTACAATTAAAAGTTCATCCTAATTAATCAGGGGTAATTTACAGACCTTGCATTTCTCTGAGATTAATTAATTGAGGAATCCAGAACAAATCAATGTAGGCAGGAGAGATGCAGGGGAGGGAGCAATGGGTGTCATGGGGGCGACATACTGCCTGACCCACTTCTCTGGGCTGGGAGCAGAGCTGGGGTCCCTGTACTGGCTCCCACAGCCCCTTGGGATGTCACCCCTCTTCCCTGCTGCGATGGCTGAGACCCCCTCTGCCTGCTCCTTAACACGGGGACAGCACAGCCACAGCACCACGGAGCCCGGCTCCCACTGCAGGGCCAGCCAGCGGCACCGTGGGGTCCAGTGCTGTGGGATCCCATTCCCAGACACCAGGTTCAGCTCACCAAAACCTTTGTGCCCTGCACCGCCCAGGCCTTGGACACCAACCTGCAGCTGTGCCAATCACTAACGGTAGTTTGGCTGCAACAGTTTTATCTCCAGCTCCCCATGAAGCGTGTTGAGATAATCCAGACAAAATGATAGATGTACATCGGCATCTTGTGTATGGATCTGGCTCGGGGTACGTAATATTTTGTTGCTAAGGAAGACCTCGTTTGTGGTGTGATAGAGGACCCCGTGCCAAATCACAGAAATTGATGAGCTCGTAGTGGGAAACTTAATCACCAGAGGGGAAATGCCCACCTCATTTTTCTCATGAAAAAGGAATGCAGTGCTTTGATTTTGGGCTCCAGTATAAACAGGGTGTGATTAAATATTGTTTCCCCTCTCTTTCTTGTCGTTAATCAGGATATAGCTGTGAGCGCTGGGTGTGACGTGGGAACACTTGCTTTGATTCCTCAAGTTCTTAAATGTTTTTGTTCCCTTTTCAATCCCATTAAAAACAGAAGGCAGGGTGTTTCAAAGTGCTCCTGCTGGAGAGCACTTCTGATCTGAAGGATGCGAGCTCATCGGTAAACATGCCTTCTGCAGCCGGTGGCTGCGCTGACAGGGTAGAGCACCAGCCCCACGCCACAACGCTGGCAGCTGGGGCAGCTTTGTGGCTCCCGTGTAAATCTGGATTCAGGGCTGTGCCCCACGGTGCAGCTGCTTGTTTGCTCCTGCCTGTGTGTTTCACTCACTCACAGCTTGTGCTCTTGTGGATATGTACCAGAAACTGCTGTCAAACAAGTTAATTTTGGTGCAAAGCTGCCACAGAAGCTTCTGCTGTGCTGCCTGTCACAACCTCTTGTATTTGGTTTGGTCACATCATCCCACCATGGGCTGCCCAACAGCCAGGTCTGTAGTGAGTGTCCCAACAGAGAGACCTGGAGAGTGCAGGTCTCCTCTGGGTCCCGCCACAGACCCAGGGGAGGAGCATGAGGGTAAGTAGTAGGAACATTTAAACTGGCAGTGGGTGAGGCTTTAAAAGCTTCCAGCAGTGTGGGTCTGTCAGGACTGGTGCTGGTGCTGGTGCTGCTGCTGCTGCTGCTGCTGCTTGAGTCCTTGTGTGGGCCAGGCTTGAAGTTGGGGTGAGGCTCAGGTGGGTGCCCTGTGCCACACCTGGTGGTGCTGCGGGGCTCCCAAGGCCGCTGGGCTGCTTGCTCGGAGGAATCAGAAGAGGAGGAACCACTCATGGGTGCCCAGCAGCCCCAGGAGACCATGCAGGTGGGTTGGTGCTGGGAGTGCAGGGGCACGTCCTGGGCTGCAGAGCTGCTTCCCCAGTGCAACAGCTTTCCTGCAGCCTGAGACCTCTGCCAGCGCCCTGCTCGCTTGGCTTTGAGTGGCTTTTTAGCCTGGCCTTGCTTCCAGACTGGGCACTGACTTCCCAGTGTCACAGAGAGGCACAACACCTCCGGGCACGTGGGGAGGGTCTCCCCAGACCAGCGAGGAGGAAGAGGGTAGGACTTTCTCCAGCCAGTGATGCAGGAGGACACAGCAGCATTGGGAGTGAGTGTGAGTTGCCTGCTTCTGTCCCTTCAGTGTGAATGGGAAAGCTTGCTGCTTGTTTTCTGCCTTAAAATTTCTCTAAGGTGAGGATGAGGTTATAAAGCTACAGAGGAGCTAGGCTGAACATGAGGTACCACTGAAAACAAGCTTTAGAAAAATTACCAGCTTGTGTTTGAGCAGAGATTCCTCATTTGCAGTTAAATATAATTGTGAAGGTCTGTGAGCCAAAGAGATATTTCTAGTTATTGGAGAACAAGCTCCTGCCCCTGTGATCCCCAAGGAATGATAATGAGATTTAACCTAAGCAGCCGCTGCAGAGAGCCAGGGAGAGCTTCGTGCGTGCTGGTGTAATGATGAGGAGCAGTGGATGGTTACAGGGTCCCTGTCTGCCGCAGCGTGCAGATGAACTCTGCCAACTGCATCATTTTCCGCACCGTGCTGTTCATACAGCATCTCCGCGGCACGAAACACTGACAGAGCTGGCACAGCCGCCCAGAGCCTGCTGACACCAGGGAGGCGCCTGGATCCTCCAGGGGTAGGAAGGAAGCTCGTGATGGAGCGAGGGAGCATCCAGCTGCCCTCGGGGCCAGGACATGAGGAGCGCATAGGCCACTGTGCTTGTTCCCAGGGCTCTTCTCTCCTTGTGGCACAGCACGGCCGGCACACCCCTGCCCACCTCCAGTTATGGTCTTTGCAGCGTCAGTGACAGATACGTAAGGATTAAATTGCAGTAATCTCTGTAATCTACTCAGTGAGATTAAAACCTCCCCCCGCCCCCAGACTTTATCCCCCTCGTTCCAGGACTCCGCCAGCAGTGATTACAGCTGGGGGAAGCCATTTAGCTTTTAAGCACTCCTCCATCCTGCTTAAAAATGCATTTCAGAATCAAATGAGTTTGTGCAGCACAGCCAGGGCTGTCGGCTCTGGCTGGGCAAGAGGCTCAGAATTAGGACCAAAGTAGCTTGAGTCAGAGTCAAAATTAAATTTATTGTTTCTGGCCTTACTCAGAATACAGTGCATTTACAATTGATTAATGAAGCTTAACAGAGTTTCAGATTCAATTCAAGGCAGCTTGGGAAGAAAGCCTCCACCTCCACTCTGCTGTCTGGCAGGTGCTTTTGGACTCTGCTGCCCTTGGGAGACCCCACAGTTCAGAGCTGGGAGACCTGCCAGCCGGCAACGAATCTGGTGGTGATGAGCAGAGAGGCTGCAGGAGCTGGGATTGGCCTTTGGAAGTGGCTCTGAAGCCAGGGCAGCTGAAGGGACTGAATGTCACCTCCATCTTCTTCATAACCAAGCCCATAGCCCTCACTGGGGCCAGAATGGTACAAGAGCTGCACCAAGGAGGATGGAGGGAGAAACACCCAAGTACTGACAGCTGCTGCAGTAATGCTGGAGCCTTTGGCATTGGTTGGAGTGGGAGAAAGAAATCCCACTGTGCCCCCAGAGCTTGGGAATGTCCAGGTCTCATTGGATGTGCCCCATCATGGTGCCCACAGTGGTCCTGGGAGACACGTAGCAGGTCTCCAGGCACCATCAGCCCTGACCCCCTCCCTCAAGTCCTCCTGGCCCCTTGCTGCTGCCCAGCTGCATCCCTCATTCCTCTGCTTCCCAGCTGCAAAACACTGAGATGCTCTTTTTCCAGCCCCAAGTTTCCTGCCAGAACAAGGAGACGCTTGAGCAGCAGAACCTGTGGTGGAGGTTTTTGCAGGCACTCAAGGACACTGCCAGGCCTGTGAGGCTGGAGCAGCTCAGCGCCAGGGCCCTGTGGCACTGAACACCCCTCATCCAGGTGTGTGCACTGCTCAGCCATCAGTTCCCAGCACAAAGGAAGGTGGCAGTTTGTCAGCCCAGAATCAAACATATTAGACACAGAAAACTGGATTAACAATGACACTTGGGCCCTGAGGCTTTTTATGGCTCTGGAAATAAATTCTTACCTTGACCTGTTCTGCCTACAACCTGAAGATGTCAAGGGCAGAACACCACCTTTAATCTGATTTGCTATTTCCAGTATGCATTTTACTGCTTCTCTTTTTTTTCCTATAGGTTCGATGAGCTCCTGGTACAGACTCTCTGTGCACTTCTGTAATAATCTTCTGATTCTGACATGTCTGCAGCCTTTCTCTTCTTTTTGTGCCTGCCCATCAGCTCCCTGTGCTTGGGATAAGCCCTGCTACCAGGTCCTCCCTGGTGAACCCACGGAGCTGCAAGCCCCTTTGTGGTGGTTCTTTCCTGCTCTCAGTTCATGGTTGGGGATTATCAGTGCCTTGGGGGGTAGAGAGAGAAGTCTGAGGGGTGAGGACAGGCTCCAAATCTCTTCCATGGTGTTTGTGCCATGAGCTGTGCCTGACCATAGCATCCATGGTCCTGGGAGCTGCTCTGGGCAGCATGGGAATGGAAGAGTGCAAGAGGCTTTCTGGGGCATTTGGAGATGCTGTCCTGGGGCAAAACAGCATCCAGGGCTGTGTGATGAGCTGCAACTGGCCTAGGAGGGAGAGGAATCAGGGTTAGTGCCAGGCAAGGCACAGGGGTCTCGAGCCGCTTTGGTAAAATCCCACCCCAGCAGGGAGATGAGAGAGCCTGGGAGTGATGAAGTTGGAAAGACTGGAAAGATCAAGATGGGAAGAGAGCCAGGAGTCCAGGAGGGCACCTGAAAAGGAGCTAACAGAGGTGGAAAAAAGAAGAGAAAGGAGAGGAAGGTGTAAGGCTGGCAGCAAAACACAGTGCCAGCTCGGTTCAGGAATGGGGCAAGAGGGGCAGAAGAGGAGGTAGGACCTTCTCCAGAGCTCGTGTCATTCCACCAGCCCCTGTGCTGTGAGGTGCTGGCTGATGAGAGTCTCCTGCAGTGATTCAGAAGGCCCCTTCTTCCTGCAATGCCAGGGCAGCGCCAGCAGCCGCACAGTGTCTGGCTCTCCCTGTGGGGGAATCCCACTCAGGGCTGACTCCCAAGGCTCCCGTTAGCACGGGTGGCAGGGCCGGAGTGTGCCGAAAGCACCAGAAAGCTGTTGTTTATGTGGAGTGGGGTGTAAACAGCAAACATGCCATGGAAAAGATGTGCCCTGCAAAGACACAAAGACTGAAAGCAAAATTGTCAGTTTTACAAAACATTCCTCCCTTGCAAGCAGAGAAACCTGGAGGTGTCTAGGCATCCACACCAGCTTTATTTATCCAGACGCCTCTAATGTTCATGCTTAAGCAATGTGTTTGCTGCCAAGGCTGGATCACCACATGGAGGCAATAAAATGGCTAAAAATGGAAAAAGCTACTTTTCCACAGATTTCGCAGTTTGTCATGGAGCGGAACTGGGTGATGGACACCTCCTGCCACTGGACAGGGAGCCCAGCACCGCCTGCCCTGTCAGGTACCCCTGGTCCCGGGCAGGGCGGCATCCTCAGCTGAGCAGCAGAAGCCCTGTGGGCTCTGTCAGTGCCCTCTCCCTTCTTTTCGCTGCACTTGTTCGGGGTGGGGTGCATGGCCCTGTGGAAGCACTAGACGTGGGAGAGTCGACAGCAGCCAGGAGCAGCTCAGCTCCTACAGGCTGGCCCTGGATGCACAGATCTGTCTTCCCACCTTGACCTGAACCGAGGGGCTGGGCCCAGCCCTTCTGAGCAGAAGCTGCTGCCTTACAGAGCAGCAAACGTAGTACCAAATGTCCCAAATGCAAAACCCCTGTGGGTCACGTTGGGATGATGAGGCTGGCCCTGTGAGGACTCATTCCCTGTCCTCCAGTTGCAGAGATCTCCTGAGCCAGCAGACGCTTTCTTCCTCAGGAAACTATTTTTAAACTCCCCGGGAGGCTGAATCCCTCTGCTCCCACACCAGCACAGGCAAAAGAGGCTGCAGAGAGCACTACTCTTTCAGCTGTCTTTTCCAACCTCCTCTACACCTGCACTGAGTTCCTGGGTGCTGCACAAGAGGAAACCCCATCCCCACCCTGGAGTGGCTGCCAGGGAGCTCGTGGCAACCTTGCTTGAGTCGGGTTGACGCTTTTGCCTGTCTCTCCTTATTACCATCCTTCTTCCCAAGTAACGAGACAAGTAGTTTTCTGCAGCCGAACAAGCTTTCTGTGCTGAGAAAGCAGAGACGATGACTATTAATGTTTAAGCAGTGCCGCACGCAGCCCTTTGGTTTTAGCATGAGCAGCCAAGCAGAAGGCTGGGATGCCAGGGTGTGAGGGGGAAGGAAGCCGAGTTAAGCAGCGGGAACCAGCGGGGTGGGAAGGAGACAACCTGCACCCCTGTTCTGCAGCAGCCCCGTGGTTTTCTCAGGCCAGCCTGCTTGCCGGGCACTGCAAAGCTGAGCGTTCCCAGCCTCACAGTGACATTTAATTCTTGCATCTCCAGGCTTTTCCTTCTTATTTACTGGCGTGGTCCCACAGCCGACGGCTGCTCCCGCTGCCCTCGCCGAGAGCAGAGACGTCCTGGCTCCCGTGTGCCCCCGGAGGAGGGCGGCTGAGGGCAGGAGCATCCCCGGGGCCGCCCGGGCCCCCGTCCCGGTGCCGGTTCCCGTTCGCGCCCTACGGACCGCGAGGCTGCGGGAGGCTCCGCTCGGGCCGCGGGCTCGGAGCTGCCCTCGAGACCGTGCGGGACCGCTGGCCGCCTCCCTCCCTGCGGTCCGTCCCCCGCGGGCTCCGGGCGGGGCGGGACAGGACCTACCCCTCGGGGCTCAGCCCCGTCCCGGTCGGCGCGGGGGAGGCCGGCGCCGCCGAGCGCTCGCGGGGGCTCCGGGCGGAGCTGACGTCAGGCGGCCCCTTAAATAGCGGCGCCGCCGCCCCGGCCCCGCACTGCCCAGCGCCGAGCCCGGCGGGGATGCGCGGGGGCCGGGGCGGAGGGC
>WAAB01017897.1:14302-25794 GCA_013389865.1 Piaya cayana
AGCCGCGGCCGCGGTGCGGGGCGCCCCCCGCGCAGCCCCCCGCGCCCCCCCGGGCCGGCACCAAGCGGCTGCCCCGCGCCATCGTGGTGGGCGTCAAGAAGGGCGGGACGCGCGCCGTGCTGGAGTTCATCCGCGTGCACCCCGACGTGCGCGCCCTGGGCACGGAGCCCCACTTCTTCGACAGGAACTACGACCGCGGGCTCGAGTGGTACAGGTGAGGGGAGGAGGTACAGGTGTGGGGGGGGCCGCAAGTGGTGCAGGTGAGAGGGGGGAGTGGTGTAGGTGAGAGGGGGGAGAGGTGCGGGTGAGGTGATGGGGGGGGTACAGGTGAGGGAGGGGAAGCGAGTGGTCCAGGTGAGGGGGTGCGAGTGGTCCGGGGGGGTGGCAGGTCCTAGTCCAGGTTGGGGAGTGGCAGGTCCAGGTGAGAGAGCGGTTAAGGGGGAGGGTCGGTCCCGACACGGACCCCTCGGCTGCTCTGACGCCCGCGTTAACGGACGCGGGTCTGGGGTCCACGGGCTGCGGCTGGAGCGGTGCCGGTGAGTGGGGAGCAAACCCCGCCCCCCAGCATCGCCCCCGGTGCCCGTGGTGGAGGGCGCGGGTCTGAGGTCTGCGGGGGCTCCGGGACCGGCTGCTTCGGGGAGTTTTCCCCATATCCTCCTCCTCCTCCACCCGCGGTTGCGGGCGCCTCCGGGCTCGGTCCCCCCGGGCCGTGGGGTTCCCGTCCCATCCGGGGAAGCGCTGTCCTGCGTGGGCTCTGGAGCACGAGTGGCAGCCTCTCCCCGCTCCCTGTGCCAGCGGGATTTATCCCTGGAGCGGTGAGAGGGGCAGTGCTGCTTCTAAACTCGGGGAGCTGTGGCTCTGCCTGAGGACCCTGAGAATTTGCAGAGAATAGCAAGTG
The DNA here is from genome assembly GCA_013389865.1 of Piaya cayana. Lineage (NCBI taxonomy): Eukaryota > Metazoa > Chordata > Aves > Cuculiformes > Coccyzidae > Piaya > Piaya cayana. The sequence goes on from WAAB01017897.1 coordinate 15,201, forward strand.
TGTCTCCAGCAGGAGGTGATGGGAGTTTAATTTAGAATCGTGGAATCACAGAATGGTTTGAGTTGGAAGGGACCTTAAAGCCCATCCAGTCCCACTACCTGCCATGGGCAGCGACACCTCCCACTGCATCAGGGGTTCCAAGCCCCATCCAACCTGGCCTTGAACCCCTGCAGGGATGGGGCAGCCACCGCTGCTCTGGGCAGCCTGGGCAAGGGCCTCCCCACCTTCACAGCAGAACATTTTTTTCTAATACCTCATCTAAATCTCACCTTTTTCCATAAAGGCTTTTGTGGAGAGCACAGCGGCACTCACAGAGCCAGATGCTGCATGTGAGCTCCATCCATGGGCTTATCGCTGGCCCGTGGCTTCGCACTCTTTGCTTCCCACACTTCACACCCTGCTCCCCACTGCATCTGACCCAGTGTATTTACTGTGCTGTTGTGGAGCATGGTGGGAGCTGCTCTTGGGCAGGGCCATGGTGCTGCTGCTGGGTGTTTGCAGGGGAAGGCTGCCTGGCATAGTTGGTGTGTCGGAGCGTGGTGGGCAGCAGCCAGAGGGGCCACGTGCCAAGCTCTCTTGCCTACCTGTCTGAGGAATGGTTTCCCAGGAGAGATGTCCCGTCCCTGAGCAGGGAAGTGCTCGTCAGCTGCCAAACGGAGACACCATGGCACAGTGCCTGCTCCCAGTTCTGCTGGGTTCCTGATTTGTCTCCTTGCTGGGCAGGTGGGAGTTGTGGTTGTGGCATGGGGGTGCTGGTGTCTGGCTGTGAGTGGATCGGAGCTGCTCTGAGCAGCACCTGCCGGGTGCTGGGCTGGTGCTCCGTCTCCTCTAGCTGAGGTCTTTGCACAGGGAGGTAGCTCAGGTGCTGTCTGCAGACCTGGGCAGGCCAGCTGCGCTCTGTGCTGGGGTCACAGCAGACCCTGCAGCTGCTGTACCTGTGGTAGGTGATGGGAGAGCCAGAACAGGTGTGGGTGGAGTGTAGTTTCCCTCTCCTAAGGTTGTCCTGCAGCTTTCCTCATTTCTCCCACTTTCGAGGAGTAGATGCAGCCATATCCTTCGCCTGCTCTCACCCCTCAGCAGATATGTCCCACCCCCTGCTCCTTAACACCAGATGCTGCCACCCATCCTGCGTCACCAAAAAGCAAATAGCTGGGAGCAGCCCTGCAATACAGAGTGTAAGGATGGGAGCACTGGCGGTTTGTCTAAAGAGCATCCACTGTAGCAGAGTGGGTGAGGGAGCAGGATGCAGGTCCTGGTGAGTCCCGCACTCAGAGGAGAGCTGTGTGTGCTTAGCACCTGTCTGGGAAGCAGCTCCCCCCAGCCCTAAGCCAAGGTCTCCATACACAGTCCGTAGCCCTGCGAGCTCTCCAGGCTCCCCTGCTCACACACTGTCAGTGTAGGAGCACAGGGCTGGGAGCCCTGCAGGCAGCGCAGGAGCAAACCTCATGGTGCTGCTCCTGCACAAGTGCTAGTGGCTCCTTACAGGAGACCCAGAGCTGCGGAGCCCAGCAAGGGCAACGCTTGCTGGTGCCCCTCTGAATGAAGGAAGGGTCTGGGCACCAAGACAGACCCTGCCTGGGGCACAAAAGGGCACTCACAGGTGCCCAGTGTGGTGCTGCTCCAGGAGGTGGGAGCCTCCTGGAACACACTTGGGCACCGAGAGGCTGGATCAGTGAGCGCTGAGCAGCCAACCTGTCCTGAGGTTCATCCTGGGCTCCTCCACGGGAAGGGATGTCTGTGATCAGAGGGATGGGTGCAGCCTGTGGCAGAGGGTGGCAGGGGTGACGGGCAACAGCCGAGTGCAGCCAGGCGAGCAGCCTGGAGCTTGGCTTTGCATGTGGATCGATGGAGAGAGCCTGCCTGAGCAGTGGAGCCTCCAAATTAGTTCAGCTAAAACAATTAAATGACACTTCCCTGGGTTTATTACCTTTTTTTTTTAACCTCACAAATGTGCCAAAACTTAAGCACAGAGGCTGCTAATGTATAAAACGTGGAATTGATTTTCCTCCTCGCAAGTGGAGCAATTAACTGTGGAGCAGGTCTAACCCACAGTGCAATGAGCTCCTGTCACTCCACCAAGAGACTGGGGAGCAGGGTCCTGTGGCCTCTGTGTCCTGGGAAGGCGGAGATGGTGGTGAAGGGCTGCCCGGCTGGGACCCCAGTGTGGGAGGCTGCTCCTGGCTGGAGCTGGAGGCCATTCCCAGCTCCCAAGCCTGGGGAGCCGCGCGGTGCAGTGGGGTCCCAGAGCACAGACCCCTTGAAGAAGCAAAGGCAAAGCCTTCCCCATCATGAGCAGAGACTTTGCTTGCAGCAGCCTCTGGCTGCTCCAACAGCCGTGTGCCCAGTCAGGCTCCATCCTTCCCATTTGATGCCCCACTGATGCAGCTGAGAGTAGCATGAGAGCTGAGCCCCTCAGATGCTCCCAGAACATCAGGTCCTGATTTTCCCCATTTCTCCATCAGAGCGGGACTGAGACAGAGGTGGCAGAACCAGCAGGAGGGGACACCTTCTGGTCTGCCTGTCCTTCTGCCTCATGCTGGCACTTGACTGCTGTTCTCGTGGTGCCTTCTGTTGTAGCTTGTGCCGCCATGCGGGCAGCCCTAGCTCCCTTGGCGCTGGGTGATGGCATGTTTGGTGGAGCCAGACCCCTCTGTTCTCCTGGCACCCATTTCGGACCCAAAACACCCATGACGTTCCCAGTTCCCATCAGCCTCTCTAATCCACCTCATTAGCTATGGTTACACTACAGGAAAGGTATTTTTAGCAAGATCTGTTTTAAGACAACTGCAACCAAACAGCCAGCTCCTGGGGAGTATCGATCCATTACCAATCTGGGACTGAATGTTCAATACGGAGCTTTTCCCACTGCAGATAGTGCCTGCCAATAACCTTCAATATTTTCCAGAACACAGGGAAGGCGATGCTGTTGAATTTGCAGTTAACTTTGAGCGCTGACTCCAATTACAGCATCTTGGGTGCGCTTTTTCCTCCCCAGCATTCCTGAGTGACCCCAAGTCAGATGCTCCAGCGTTGTTTTCACAGCAAGGGTGTTTTCCTAGCAGGTCTGGCTGCAGGCTGAGCCAGGTACTGGCACTGGGGAGAGCCCATCTGACTCCCACATGGATCTCCCAGCCCAAGAACTGTCCCAGGGACAGGCCTGGGTCAAACCTGGGCTTCCCCACGTGTGGTTGTGACAGGTCCGTGGTGTCCCCACACTGGTCGAGATTTGCCCTGATTAGCCTTTGGTCTTAGGGCACACAAGCAGCGCCACTGACCTCTTGAGAGGTGGGTGCTGCTGCTGCCCTGGGAAACAGCCGGGGATCATTGCTGTGTGGCCCTGTGTCCCTGCAGAAGGGAGAGGAGGGAGCAGGCAAACCCAGCTCCTGCACTCCACCTCACTAATTGCTCTCTGCTAATGGCCAGGTTGGCTCACACACAAATGGGAGCCCATTAGGCTTTGCCCAACAACACGCTCTTTTGTGGGCTTGACTGACAGTGCATTTTGCTAAAGTTAATGAGTAAGAAGAGAGGAAGGCTGTAAGCTTCAAGGATGCTTTGAAATTTCCTTGACTTCAGAGTGCCTTGGCTCTGAGGAACGGGTACAAAACCTCTGGCAAAAGCTTTTGTGTGAGGAGCTGCCCTGCAGCGTGTTCCCTGATCACTGCCCTGCTCTGAGCAGGCTTGTGGAGACCCTTGCTCCAACCCTGGGGCAGCTTCCCCTGCCCAGGCACTGGGAGAGTTGCAGGGAGATGAATCCATGCCAGGCCTTCCACACTGATGATCCGTGTTCTTGCTCTGTCTTCCCTGACCTGGTTTGTAGACACCACAGTTTGTTCTAACCTTTGCTTTGGTTGTGGGAAATCCAGCTTGTAACCTGGCATGGCTGAGGGCGTGAGAGCTTCATGGAACTGACAACGAAGGCTGCCAGTTCCTGGTGACCCTGGGTGCCCATCGCAGGGGTCAGGCGCTGCCTGAGGTGTCTGCATGTGGTGTGTGCTCTGGGGACAAGGGTGTCTGCCTCAACCCAGTGCTAGAGGCAGGGCTGGTGCACTGGGCTCAGCGAGCACCACGCTGGGGAGCCCTCACCTCCCACTGCTTCCCAGCCACGTAACCTTGGGCTTTGTCAAACCCTCACTCAGTGCTGGATGGTTATTTAGGAAGGTGGGAGTTCCATGTTGGCTGGTGTGTGCAAAGGTTGCCGTGGTGTGCCCTTCAGAAAAGATTTTGTTGACTTTAAGGACATTGTGAATCTCTGGAGCATTTAAATGATTAAAAATGAATCAGCAACAAAGTTAATTACTGCCTGCACACTGCTTTTATGCATTGAAATGTCCCTCATTAGCTGTCTGTGAGCACTGGCGTAAACTCTCTGAACATAAACATTTATTAAAGGCCCAATCCATCATTAAATCTGGGGCTGCCTTGGCATGTGGTGGTGGCCGTGGGGGTGTGGGGCTGGAGTTGTCCCCTGGGGTGGCATTGCCAAAGGATGGATGTGGTGCATCTCTCAAACCATGCTGAGAGAATGGTGTGAGAATGCAAGGAGCCCACCCTGTTCAGCATTGCAGGAGCCTGTAGTGCTACAGCCTCTGTGGGGCAGGGGCAGGGATGCAGCAGCAGCGTGGGGGCACATGGGATTCTTGTTTGCCTCATGAACTCCTCGCAGGGGTCCTGGACTGCAAAGCACCAGCAGTGCAGCTCTCAGCCAGGGCATCCTGGTATCCTAGACACCTGCTGCAATGTCACTCCGCTGCAAAGAGCTTTTTATCTTCCTCACACCTCGGCTTCTCATGTGCTTGACCCAGTTTTGCTGAAATCTCTGAGTAGCTTTGCTTGAGCTTTCATCTACTGACACCATATGCAGCCCTCTGCCAGGTGCGAGCTGGTGGTGGCTGTCAGCCACATGCACCCGTGGCACAGTGTGGTGTGGCTCACCACAGCATGACACAACGCGTCCTGGCACAGCGTGGCACGGCACAGCCTCCTCTGTGGTGGGCAGGGATCTCGGGGCTGGATGCTGACTCTGCTGTGCTCGCTCGTGGGATTCTGCCTGTGCCTTGTCCTGCTCGGCAGTGTCAGGGGCAGCTTGGAGGGCACACGGCTCCAGCTGAGGGGCGTACAGTGATGTGGGAAGGGGACCTACTGTTGGTTCAAGGTGGAGCAGTCCCGTGGTCCCATTCTGACTCCAGTCTGCTCTCTTAGAAGAGTTTATGTGCTTGTCTCCAGCATGGTGAGCTGCAGCTGGAAACTTGCTCACAGCTCACCCTTCTCCCAGCTCTGTGGTGCTGCTCGAAGCAGTGACCTGCACCACAGCTGGTCCAGTCCCACTGGGAGCTGGGTGCCCGCTTGTGCTGAGGGATTTGGGCTCCAAGCCCAGGGGGCTACCCTCTCCCTGCCTCCATGCAGGCAGCATCCTCGGATGCAGCTGCTGAGCCTGCGACGTCAGCTGGAAGAGAGAGCGCACAACCCTCGTCACCAGAGTATGCACTTGGGTGTTGGTTTTTTTTGCCAAATTAAGTGGTTTGTTTTTATGCCGATGACTGGATGGATCAAGCCCAGAATTACGCACATGTCAGCCTCCAGTCTCTGAGGAAAGCCTGGGATGCCCCTTGCATGCAACGAGCTGCAGCAGGCAAATATTTACCCAGGAGCTGCCCTGCTCTCCTCCATGCTCTACATGCCGGATGGAGGGGCAGGTGCTGTAACGGGATTATTGGATGGGTGCTCTCCCCATGCACGCTCATCTGCAATATCTCAATCATCTGATGAATTTTTGTACGAGTTCCTCCCTAGGAGAGTGTTTCACGCATGTTCGACATCAAAGCAGTGCAGCCAGTGAGGGAACACATGATTTTTTAATGTGGGAGTGTTGTAGGGGCCGTGGGGTGCCCAAAGGCAGATTATGAGAAAATTAATAATTCAGGTCTAGGAAGGTGCTGGGGATAATTTAACTCGTTCAGGGCGAGGTGCTGCCTTTGCACTGGTACAGCCACAGTTGGGCTGGGTTCTGCTGCTGCCGCCCTGCAGCTGTGGTGCTGCCCAGGGATGTGCCAGCTCCCTGGCACCATGGGACGCAGTGATGCTGGCTGGTGGAGACAGCATCTCTGGATGTGCCTGATGCGTGTCCCCTCCCCAATAAGTTTGGAATCGCAGCCTCTAAATCTGTGGGTCGGAAGGGAGCACTAATGCCTGGATCCAATGGCACTGAAGGACTTGAAGAACTAATTGGAATGAAAGTAATCCCTCATTCGGGAGGAATTAGTGCTGTCTCTCCAGCTGGAGCTGTGTGTTGAGCGGGGATTGGGCCAGTGCTGGGGATGTCCCCATGCCCCCTGTATGCCAGGTGGGTCCCGCCACGGGGAAGGATCTGCAGGGACACCCGAAGCCCCTGACACGCAGACTGACCCGGGGAGCTGGGATGCCCCTGGTAATTAAATGCCCATGTTGGTCAGAGCATCAGCCTTCTTGGCAAGAGCAGTGAAAAGCAGGTGAAGTGAAAAGCCTGTGGCTGCTGAATGGAATCTGGGAGGGAATGAGGGAGAGCTGTGTCCCACCGTTACCATGGAAAGAGCTTCCGACACCTTCCTCTGTCGCTTGTCCTCCTGAGAGGGACCCTTCCCACACATCATAAGAGCGATGTCTCTGGTCTTGCCACTGTGGGAGGGCGTGGGCAGCCACGAGCCAGCTACTGCGAGCCTTGACACCTAAATGTTGGAGCCTTGGGATTAAGACTCTGTGACATGCTATTTCTATGCAAATAACTCTGTGAATGCTCGCGTCCAAAAAAATATCATTTTAAAGTCACCTGTAATTAGGTCTGCAATGCATTTCCCAGCTCGTGCAGCTCTGGGGATCCCGCTGTTAGCCTAAAGATGAATGCCAGGGTGACATTTCTCCCCCTTGCACGGTTTCACTGGTGATTTATTTGTCTATTCGGGTTGTGTTTTGTTGTCTCAGCAGTTCAGGAGCAGCAAACACTGGGAGTCCATTTAAAAAACAACGACTCTTGTCTCATCTCAGTAATTTACTATGCAGAGATTTTGCATTTTTCATAATGGATTAGAACCTGTACTTTCATTTTTTGAATACATGGACCTAATAGCTCACGTAATGAAAGCCTAACAAGGCTGAAGATGAGCCATTAATGAAACAGCAATTTTATGATTCTCCACCGATATATTGTAGTAGTGAATCACTTATAAAGCTGTCCCGCACTGATTTATGATGGAACTTGTTTGTGATATGGAGACACAGCCATGGTACCTGCCACTAAATTAGCATTTCCTGATAGTCATTAAACAACGGGAATCATAATGGGGATTTATGAGGGTTGAAGCAGAGCAGTGGGAAAGGCCAATTACCCCGTGTCCATGCTCAGGTATCTCTGTAAAACAGCCCTGTTAATTTCTGCAAACTAATTAGCTTGTTGTCCTTCAAATGAGGGAACTGGTTAAGAGCGCGTGAGTGCCAGGACAGGAGCCTTCAGCCCCTTGCCAGCAGGGCAGCAGGCAGCAGCTCTGGGGCCATGTGAGACAGAGGGACCTTTGCCAGCATCCAGGAGAGAGGCTAGCCTTGGCCATCATCCCCAGGAGCTCCCAGCAGCCTGACACAGACTGCTGGACCCGTCTCTTCAATATCTCTCCATGGGTCTCTTCCAGCTGCTCATCCACTCCTCTGGACCCAACATCATCTTCACAGGGAGCATCCTAGGTCCCTGCTGCCCTTGGCACCTGCTTCTGCCCCTGCGATGCCCTGGGTTGTCCATCATGGTCCTCCTGCCATGCAGGATGTTAGGGGCTGCTCCTTTATCATCTCCTGGTGGAGCCTTCCTCTCCACAGAGCCAGCCCCAAAGCTGGGGGCTGTGACCGTGTTGTAGGGATCCTGGAGGTGCCTGGTTTTAGTTGCCAGATGGATGCAGCTCTCGGAAGCAGGCGTGTTGCCACATGCCAGCAAGGCTGTGTGGCCATGGTGTTGTGCAGGGTTTGTCCCATGAATAAATCAGTGCCTCGCTCTCTCCAGCTGAATTGCTGCAGACAGGGTTGCTGATGTTTGCTTTCCCTGACTGCTTCTGTCCCGAGGCCTCTCTGGGTTACCCAGCCATCCACAGACCCAAGTCTGTTAAAGTGACTCGCACCAGCTCCTCCCCAGCTCCTTCCTCGGTCCCTGTGCAGGGATGCAACCCTGTGGGGCTGGGCTGGAAGCAGTTGATTGCAGTCACCCACCCCACGCAGATTCCGCAGGAAGACTGTAGCTGGGATGAATTCCCCTTTCCCCTCATCACTGCCTGTGAACACACTTGCTGTGCCCCAAAGCACCTCTCCAGATCCATGAGGGGAGCCCAGTAGGCTGCTGTATGCCCGGAGGTGTCATGGCAGCAGCGTGCTCCCTGGTGTGGGTGCTGGTGCCAGCTGGTACCTGTAGGGCTGATGCATCCAGCCTGGTGCTGGCCATATCCCAGCTTCCAACTCTCCCTGCACTCTCATCAGGTGCTCCCAGCCCGGGGGCCCGTGGCACCATGGATCTGGCTGCAATGGATTTCATAGTTGATTCTAGTAACACAAGACCAATTTATAAATCTTTCCATCCCATTAATTTTTATTTGATTTGGATGTTGACGTGTCAAAGCAAATGATTTGATTAGTGCTAATCTGGGATGCTTCGTTTTCCCCTAGCCTGGTGCTCCCTCTCTGGCCGTGCAGCCCAGCTCCCTGTGCCAGGAACAGCGGAGTGGATGCAGGACCCCAGCTTGGAGCCCTTGGACTGGATCAAGCCCTGGCTACATGAGCAATACCAGGATCCAGAGATCCTGTTGGAGGAGCAGCACAGCACCCAGGGCCATGTCCGTTGATCCCCATGGCTTCTCATGGTGGTGGTGGCATCACAGCCACCATACTCCTGCATCCTGGCCCCGGCAGCCTTTGCTGTAACTGGGCACAAGGGCTGCGTGCTGGCAGCACTGATTCCCTGCCCATCTCCAGGATGAAGGCAGAGGGTGAGGGGGCTGCTCTCCCTCTCCTGGGCTTGCTCCTTCCTCTGCCTCCAGTTCAGGCAGCAGCAGGGCTGGTGTGGACCCTGATGCAGTTGGGGAGTAGAGGTGCCCAAGATGCACCCTAATGCAGCTGGGGAGGAAAGGCACCCGGGGTGCACCCTAACGCGATCAGGGAGAAAAGGTGTCTGGAACATGCCCCAGTACTTTCAAGGAGAGGTGCCCAGAGTGCACCCTGATGTGCTTGGGGAGAAGTACTTGGTGTGAACCGTGACGTGATTGGGGAGGTGCAATGCCTGGGGTGCACCCTAATGCCTTCGGGGACAAGAGGAAGGAAATTTCTTTTGCCAATGGCAGCTGATGGGGGTGGGGACTGAAAGGCTGAGCAGAGGCTCCTGCAGACACTGTCTGAGCCAGTGGCTGGGGTGTGTGGCCAGACCTGCTACCCTTCCTGGTTGCAGGCTGAGCTCCGGTGCTCTCTGTAAATTGCTGATGGCTTTGCTGCCGAAGGGGACAGAGCAGCTGCAAGTGCCGCACAGGGTCCCTGCAGTCTGGCTGTGCTCTTGCCCTTCATCTCACCCTGCTCTGGCCTCTCCTGGGAGCTGAGCATCTCCACTTGCTGCTGGGCCAGTGAGGCTGCTGGTGGCTCCGTCCTCTGCGCAGTGTGCCTGGGACGGGAAGGAGCGCTGGGGAGGGAGCTGGACCTGACAGGAGACACCCCGCCAGCCCCACACCACAGACACCACCTCCTTGTGCCACCCTGGCCCAGCCCTTACTCACCATCACCTTCTGCTTCACTTGCAGGAGTCTGATGCCACGAACGCTAGACAGCCAGATCACAGTGGAGAAGACCCCCAGCTACTTTGTCACCAAGGAAGCACCGCGGCGGATCTTCAACATGTCTCGAGACACGAAGCTGATCGTGGTGGTGAGGAACCCGGTCACCCGGGCCATCTCAGACTACACGCAGACACTCTCCAAGAAGCCGGACATCCCCACCTTCGAGGGGCTCTCCTTCCGCAACCGCAGCCTGGGGCTGGTGGACACGTCCTGGAATGCCATCCGCATTGGGATGTATGCTGTGCATCTGGAGAGCTGGCTCCAGTACTTCCCCCTCTCGCAGATCCACTTTGTCAGCGGGGAGAGGCTCATCACGGACCCAGCTGGGGAGATGGGCAAAATCCAGGACTTCCTGGGCATCAAACGGGTTATCACGGACAAGCACTTCTACTTCAACAAGACAAAAGGCTTTCCTTGCCTGAAAAAGTCGGAGAGCAGTGGCTTGCCTCGCTGCTTGGGCAAGTCCAAAGGCAGGACTCACGTGCAGATTGACCCTGAGGTGATTGAGCAGCTTCGGGACTTTTATAGACCTTATAATATCAAATTCTATGAAACAGTTGGGCAGGACTTCAGGTGGGAATAAGCATCCGGGAGCAGAGCTGCAGTGATGTGAGGCTGCGGTCTTCCATGAGAGGGGCCCTGGGGAGGCTGGGCCGGACACCCCTGCCAGCCCATCCTGCCCAGAATCCATGAGCAGAAGCAGGCAAAGGGCTGCCCCGGCTCTCTGGAGGCCAGGATGCTCCAGGGTGAGTAGAGAGAAGACAGTC
>WAAB01017897.1:25977-44173 GCA_013389865.1 Piaya cayana
GTGGCAGCAGCGGGGCTGGTGTGGACCCTGATGCAGTTGGGGAGTGGAGGTGCCCAAGGTGCACCCTAATGCAGCTGGGGAGGAAAGGCACCTGGGGTGCACCCTAACGTGATCAGGGAGAAAAGGTGTCTGGAACATGCCCCAGTACTTTCAAGGAGAGGTGCCCAGAGTGCACCCTGATGTGCTTGGGGAGAAGTACTTGGTGTGAACCGTGACGTGATTGGGGAGGTGCAATGCCTGGGGTGCACCCTAATGCCTGCGGGGACAAGAGGAAGGAAATTTCTTTTGCCAGTGGCAGCTGATGGGGGTGGGGACTGAAAGGCTGAGCAGAGGCTCCTGCAGACCCTGTCTGAGCCAGTGGCTGGGGTGTGTGGCCAGACCTGCTACCCTTCGTGGTTGCAGGCTGAGCTCCGGTGCTCTCCGTAAATTGCTGATGGCTTTGCTGCCGATGGGGACAGAGCATCTGCAAGTGCCGCACAGGGTCCCTGCAGTCTGGCTGTGCTCTTGCCCTTCATCTCACTCTGCTCTGGCCTCTCCTGGGAGCTAAGCATCTCCGCTTGCTGCTGGGCCAGTGAGGCTGCTGGTGGCTCCGTCCTCTGCGCAGTGTGCCTGGGACGGGAAGGAGCGCTGGGGAGGGAGCTGGACCTGACAGGAGACACCCCGCCAGCCCCACACCACAGACACCACCTCCTTGTGCCACCCTGGCCCAGCCCTTACTCACCATCACCTTCTGCTTCACTTGCAGGAGTCTGATGCCACGAACGCTAGACAGCCAGATCACAGTGGAGAAGACCCCCAGCTACTTTGTCACCAAGGAAGCACCGCGGCGGATCTTCAACATGTCTCGAGACACGAAGCTGATCGTGGTGGTGAGGAACCCGGTCACCCGGGCCATCTCAGACTACACGCAGACACTCTCCAAGAAGCCGGACATCCCCACCTTCGAGGGGCTCTCCTTCCGCAACCGCAGCCTGGGGCTGGTGGACACGTCCTGGAATGCCATCCGCATTGGGATGTATGCTGTGCATCTGGAGAGCTGGCTCCAGTACTTCCCCCTCTCGCAGATCCACTTTGTCAGCGGGGAGAGGCTCATCACGGACCCAGCTGGGGAGATGGGCAAAATCCAGGACTTCCTGGGCATCAAACGGGTTATCACGGACAAGCACTTCTACTTCAACAAGACAAAAGGCTTTCCTTGCCTGAAAAAGTCGGAGAGCAGTGGCTTGCCTCGCTGCTTGGGCAAGTCCAAAGGCAGGACTCACGTGCAGATTGACCCTGAGGTGATTGAGCAGCTTCGGGACTTTTATAGACCTTATAATATCAAATTCTATGAAACAGTTGGGCAGGACTTCAGGTGGGAATAAGCATCCGGGAGCAGAGCTGCAGTGATGTGAGGCTGCGGTCTTCCATGAGAGGGGCCCTGGGGAGGCTGGGCCGGACACCCCTGCCAGCCCATCCTGCCCAGAATCCATGAGCAGAAGCAGGCAAAGGGCTGCCCCGGCTCTCTGGAGGCCAGGATGCTCCAGGGTGAGTAGAGAGAAGACAGTCCTGCTGCAGCCATTGAGGGATGAGTGCCAGCAGGTACTGCCCATGTGGGCAGGCCAGCAATGCCATGGCTTGATCCATGGGGTCCCTGGGGCCATGGTGACGGCCCCGTCCTGCAGCCTGTGCAGAGGCTACTGCAAGGCATGTCCCTCCTCTGTGTCCCAAAGCAAACAGGGAGCTCCTGGACACCCTCAGCTGTGTGTTGTGGCTGTGGGGCTGTGGGACCACATCCCACCACGGTGCTGGGGTGAGCAGAGCTCTGGCTGCTCCGCTTTGCCTTCCGTCCCTTGAGCGCAGTGTGTACCCATGAGGACAGTGAGGTGTGTCTGCTTGAACAAGAAGTCTATGAAAAATGTTGTACCAATATTTTGTCCTGTGAATAAAGCACAGAATCCTGCTGTTACGGGTACTTTAATGGCACTAGTGTCTTTGGTCAGCATGTCACCCCTTCGTGTAAATAAAGGCAGCTTCCACTGGTCCATCTGCATGGGCTTTTCTTAGGGCAAGGCTGGGCAGCCCTGTGCTGCGCCACTGCCTTGTGGTGCTACTGGGGCCATGCAGAGTCCCACTGTGCCCACCACTCCGGCAAGGGCACAGGGCTCGGGGCAGGACAGCGGCTCAGCCTGGCATGGCGAGGAGGGGACCAGATACACAGCCTTGCACAGGGGCGATGGCACCGCTCAACAGTGCTGGAGGACCCCAGGGTTAATGCTACCTCCTGCCGGGCACAGGGGGCGGACATGGAATTAGATGCAAGCAGCAGTAATTTATGGTTGAGCTTAATGGGCTGTTCTATAGAAGTCTGTAATTACACTGAAATGTCAAGTGCCGCACACTTTGCTAGATGCCCCCCCAGCCTGTGCCCACCTCCTGCTGCATTTGTCACAGTTATTCTTTGAGTTCCCTCCCCAGTGGCTGCGCTTAGCCCCGGCAGAAGTGCCGAGCCATGGGCAGGCTCTGCGGGCAGGGACAGGCAGCCCCCAGATGCCCTCCCCGCCTCAGCTGCACAATGCAGAGCAGCACCTGCAGCTGGACCCCAGGGACATGCCTCAATGCACGTGTGCCCCACACAGCTCCAGCACAATCTCACCCAGCCACGCCACGACCGCACTGGTCAAGAGCTGAGAGCTGCAGCCCTGCATGCCTTCCCACTGCACCCTAGTCCTGGTCCTTGTAGGAGGGCCCCTGGTCCCCACCCTCAGCATCAGCCCAGCTGCTGGTCCTCAAATGCAGCCAAGCCCCGTGATGCTTGGTGGCACACAGGCAGGTATCTCTCACCCCACCTGCAGCAGCCCCATCGCTACCCCTCCTGCAAACACTGCACTGCTCCCCACACCTCTCCAACCCCATCCCAGGACCAGACACGCTCTGACTGCTGCTGCGTTTGGGGATGGGGAATTTGCCCAGCTCAGCATCCCTCCTGGAGCTGATTGATGGGCTGCATCCCTGGGTGCTTGATAGGCACAGCACCACGGTGCTCCTGGCTCAGCACCTATGAGCAGCTGGGAGATCCGGGAGACCGAAGAGCTCCTACAGGGTGCAACCCCAGGGACAGGGCACTGAGCACCATGCGGGCATAAACAGGCAGCGTGGGGGCCTGTCCTGCCATGGGAGCATCCACTCTGTCGATGCCTGCGCGTAGTCCTGTCCCACCCTGCTGCAATCCATCTCATGAGTCTGTGAGCAGGCCCTGTAACAAGCACTGCTGCTCGTGAATATCAATAACGGCTCTTACTGGAGTGGTGTTATTTGCCTTTCCGAGTGCTGGATGGTTTGAATCATCTATTGATTTTCGTAGTAAATCTCAGGCATTTCTGTCAAAGGTTACAATTTACCTTTAGCATCTAAATCTGAGCCTCAGCCTCTCCCCAGTGCCTGCACAAACCGTTCTCAGTGCCGTCCTGCAGCTGGGCTCTCCGCAGCCCAGGAGCAGCCTAACAGGAGGTTTACCTGTGTTTGCTAGACAGTGTTTGTGGAACAGCCCCAGGTACACCAGGACAGGGACAAAACCCATCCTCTGGCCACCTCCGGCCACTACCAGCAGGGAGTAGGGCACAGCAAAGGCAATTCTCGACCAACCCTGCTCAGTCTCATCCTTCAGCTGCATCAGGACCGGGGGGAAGTGCTGAGGGACAGCGGGAAAAGGGCTGGTGGTGACCCAGGAGGGCACGGTGTCACCCGCAGGGGGGACTCCCAGAGCTGGGGACACAGGGGCAGTCTTACCAACACATTTCACTCTGAGAACTGTCTTTTCTGCCAGGGGTGAACTTTGGGACAAGGCTGCTCCTTTGCTTCACACTCCAGTGCCCCCTGCACCCACCACAGGCTTTCCCGGGGAGGAGTCGGTGTGTTTGGAGCACAGTGCCAGCAGGACAAGGGCACAAGGACTGCAGGGAGCCATGGCCACAGCACCCTCTATCCTTGGGCATGGGCTGGGGACACCTCAGGGCCATGTGTGGTGGCTGTGCCAGGGATGCAAAACAACCCCGGACCAGCTTAAGAGGCCTTACGGGAAGCTATTACCGTTCAATGAGCTCTAATAGGGAAAAAATTGGTGGTAATTAATGGAGATCTAATAAAGCCCTTTCTGCATCTCTTCCACCTTTATCAGCAGCAGCCGCAGGAGCCGTGGGGGAACCCAGCAGCAGGGGGACCTGGAGCCAGCTGTGGGCAGGCGGAAGCAGAGCAGGGGATTAACAGCATCTGCAGGAAGATAGGATATTTTCTTGTATGATTTTTCCTTTAAAGGAGAAAAACATTCACAGTGAGACTCACAAATCCCAGCCTCACAGTAGAAAAGCCATTTCCAATCCACTCTGAGGAGGCAGAAGGTGCTGGTTTAGATTGATCCCCCTGACAATACTGTATTAGTGGGAAATTAGAGCTGGAGCCTGAGGAAACCGCTGCAATATCAAACAATTACTTTACATTTGTCCTTACAAATGGAGGGAGCAGAAATGTACTTAAATAAAGTATTAGATTTCCAAAGGGTAAGCAAATGAGGGCTCAGGAAGGGCTGAACTGAAAATGCTTATCACATTAGGGCTCTTAAAAAGCAGCTTAAAAAGCCTCAGAGTAGACAATGTGCATTCCAAAGAGGCAGACGTTTAGCAGTGTTGGCTTGGTGATACCAACACCAAGCAGAGGGGCTGCCAGTGGGAGCTGAGCTGCTGTGATTGCCCCCAGCCTGGTGGGCAAGGGGGTCAGAGCCACTGCTCCAGCCACTAGAGCCAGCGCAGGGGGACAGGGACCCTATAAAGCCTCTTGCCAGCTCCTACAAGGCACACGCTGTCCCTCCACATAGGCAGAAGCCATGCAGGCATTGGCTCTTGGGACCATCCAAGGCTCCCTGCGAGCTGTTGGGCAGGCAAAGATGTTGGACAGGGCTGTGGTGCTGGCCTTGCTCTCCAGACCATCGCTCATATCCACAACACAAACAAGGAACGCATCTCCTGAGCACAGGTCCTGCTCCAGGCACAATCCCCTTCCCCCGAATCTCAGGAGCTCTCAATGAGGACCATAATGCATCACTGGCCTCCTCCTCCCCCCAAGGCCCCCAGAACATCAACTGGTCCTACCAGAGGCAACTGCACGACTTTATGCAGACTGGCTTAGTTGGACTAATCCCCTTGCAGTGGCTAAATCTTCTCTGGCTTTGCGAGTCCTGTGAGATTCAGCCAAGGTGGGACCATACCTGTGTCCTTGGAGGAGTGGGGATGTTGGGGATGTGTGTTGGCCTCTTCCACAGCTGCTGTCAGTGACCATTCATGTCCATTCAAAACATCCTGAGTGGGAGTGAGACCAATGATGCCATTGTGGGGAATTGGCTTTGTGAAAAATGGGTCCTGCATTATCCAGCTGCTGCCCTGAGCGGCTCCCACTTCATTCAATGGCTGTAACAATTGCATGGGAAATGCTTTCTTTAAGAGTAAATTTTATAAGTGAGCATGTAAATTCTAACAACTAGTGAATAATTTTTACTGGGCCTGAAGATATGCAATTTCAGGCAGCTGTTTTTGTGAAAAAGGAGACGGAGAGCCTTGCTGGAGCGTACTTCAAAGCCTTGGTGGAAGTGTCCCAAGGCAGGAGGAAAAGGGGATCCTTTTCTGATCAGATTAACCTGCCAAGCTGAACGTGCTGAACCCAGCTTGCTGACAGGGAGGGCTGGGCTGCAGTAAGAGGACACCAACATGGAGCTGATTGTGCAGGGACACACTGCAGCCATCATGCTGGCAAAGGGGCTTGAGCTGCTCATCACCCATGCTGAATCCTCTGCGAGCTGCAGGCAGCACATGGTGGAGAAGGACCATCCCAGCCCCAGAGCTCTCCTTGACAGAGGAAAGCCCCAGCCCACACGGCTGGCATGCCTGCGAAGCTGTGTGGTTTGCACACTGTGAGCAAACCCTGCACACACCTTCTTCTCCTGCAGGCGCAGGTGAGGCACCTGAGGAGCTGCAGGCATAGGTGCTGTGGGATATGGAAACCAGGCTCATCAGCCAGGCAGCAGCAGAAGGACCCTGAAATCAGGAGCAGTGGAGGGGCTCCAATGGGCCCAGTGAGCCCAGGATTTCTGGTTGGCGTCCCTGGCAGCACAGGGACAGCAGTGGGAAGGTGCTGGCCTCCCCGATGGGAAACTGCCCGAGAACAGAGGCTGTCTGCACGAGGCCCTGTGGTGCTGCCAGGTAAATGCCAGCATCTCCAGCAGTGCTTTCCTGACAGCAGCTGTGGAGCCACAGCAGAGCACAAAGGGGACTGCATGCCAGCTGTGCCGGCACAGAGCAAGCCTGCAACCACTATGGGTGACCCTTGGGATTCATGCACCACCAACAGAGCCAATAGCAGTGGCACAGGGCACTGGCTGTGACAGGAAGAGCCAAGAGACATTTGACATCAATCAGCAGGAGGCTGCACGCGAGTGTGCAAAGCTATCCCCGGTCCTGGCTGCCACACGGCCACGGCCGTTGCGTGCACCATGTCTTGATCAGTTCACTCAGGCTTGCACCCTAGAGAGCAGCTGTTTAATATTTATCAGCTCATAAATACTTAAACGTAATGAATGAGACTTAAGTGGCCCTGATTCTGTTCACGTTGAAGACCTCTTGAGACATGCTGTGTCAAGGGAAACCTTCTTAGGGCCCATTTTCATGGCTGGCAAGTGTCCTGCCCTGTGGAGAACAGAACTGCTGGCACTTCCCAGTGAGCTGTGGCTCTCCTCCCCAAAACAGCCCTGAATGCCCTGTCTCCAGTGGGACCATCCCAGGACCCCTCAACTCAGAGTTGTTAACTTTGACTTAGTATCTCTGTTTGCAATTGACCTTCCTTGCCTTCTGATGAGGAACCCTTGGCCTCAGACGTGAGCCATGCTGGAAGCATTGCGCTAATTCTCTGCTGCAGGCAAGTACCTGGCAGCCCCAGCCAGGAGGGGTTGGCTTAGTGGCAAGCTCCACACCACCAAACTTGGCTCAGCATCGAGCTCCACACCACCAAACTTGAGCTGCGGTACTAGACCAGTGTGTTAAATTAAGTCCAAGCATTTCCACTTGGGCAAGGAGCATCATTCATCTCCCAGATCAAGGCAGGAGCACAGTGCCTTGAGCCCTGAGAAAATTTGATTAACTTCTTACTAATTAATAAGATTCAGTTTCGCTACTGGTGAGGCTCTGGCAGCAGTGGGTGGGGGAGCCCCAGCCCTATCCCCCCAGTCCCCTCAATGCGATGATCGGGGCCAGCTCCCACCACCCCCCCAGCTGCTATTGGCTGCTGGGATCTCCCGCTGTGCCCGTGCCCTGTGCTGAGCTGCAGACATCTCTCCCTACACCTAACACAGAGCCAGGCAGCAAATAATTGTGATCGTTAACAGAAACCTCCAACCCCTCGGAAATGACAAGTGCTCAGGAAGACCTGGAATGCTGATGCATTCAGCTAGGTCAAGTTTCTTCCTATTATTTTATCAGGCTGCAGCAAGGGATAGAAATATGCTGTCAGTTGAACCCCCCACCCTTTCTCAGGATGGGTACAGCTGCAGGATCACCCAGCGATGCTGGGCAGTGCAGAGGGGGTGCAGACACTCAGGACGGGCTGCCGGGGTACCAGCTCTGCACCCACGGTGTCCCCAGAGCCCACGGGCACCACCCCACAATACAGGAGCTGCACCCCGCTGCCCACCCTGCCCTTCCCAGCAGGAAGCCCACAGCTTCTCCTGGTACAGGTGTCTCCACCAAGCTCCCAAGAGCCACCATCTGGTTTCCTTTCCCCCAGCCCCTGTCTGCTGCCCATGGGCTCTCAGAGCAGGACAGGCATCTCCAAGGCCATCCCTGCCCACCCGCAGCACAAGGAGGGTGACAAGCTGTGTGAAGAAGGCTGTCCCTGAGGCTGTCCGTGGAGCTGCTGGTGGTAGCCTGCCTGCCTGCTCTCCCTATGACTTGTCACCGCACACAACTGATTAACACATTTAATTTGCTTTGAAAGTTTTCCAAGTTCTTCTACAAGCTCTGCTCGGCACTTCTGCCAACAGGAGAGTGTAGAAATGAGAGGAGCTGATGGCATCAGTACTGCACTGAAGTCCAGGCATCACTGCATAATTCATTACCTGACAGCTAATTAGCCGGCTGGTCCAATTAGGGTAACTCCTCTGCAGCCAGGGCTCTGGGAGCACAGGGAGCACAGGAGAGATGCTTGCCACATGCAGGTGGCCGTGCCGGCAGCTCGCGGGGCCAGTGGGGATGTCAGTTGCCACAAGAAAGTGCTGCCAACAGATGGTGGCGGGCACCGTGCACGGCGACGGCTGTGAAAGCGCCTGTCAAAAGCACTTTAGCACCAACTGAGGAGTGATGCTCCTTGCAACCCTGCAGGAACACGGATTCCTGCAGCAGCCCAGAGCGCCCCGACGGCACAGGGAGGTGCAAGCATGGCCAGAAATGGGGAAAAGCATCCCAGGAAGGGGACACGAACATCTCAGGAAAGGGCATCTCAGCAGGGCCGGCGAGGAGCACCGTAGCCAATGCTGAGCAGCTGGGAGCAGCAGTCGTGGCAGCAGCGGGATTGCTGCTATTGGCCTGGGGTAGCTGAGAGGGGAAAGAGAAGCTGGTGTTGGGCTCATGTCGTGCAGTACTGGGTCTCTGGTCATCCCTGATCCACAGCGTGAGGCAGGTCCACGCTGGCGCAGGCAGGGTCAGTGCACATCCCTGTGAGCCACAGCCAGCTCCTTGCAGACAGCACAGCCCTGAGGACAGCAGCCCTGGCTCCTGCACGCTCCGGTGGCTGGCGATAAGGATGGCTTAGGTATAAATATTTACCCAGTGACTGAACGGATTCAACTGAATTTCGTTCCTATTAGAGGATGTGTTAGTAATTATCTGAATACACGTTATTACCTGGGGACCTATAATCTGCCACAGTAATGAGTTCAAGTGGCTCATGTGGCATAATAAGCAGGAAAGGGAAGGTGGGAAGGGGCCCACTGCCATTCGCAGCAAGGGCAGGGCAGTGCTCAAGGACAGCACGGGCGCTTGGCTTTAGGGAGCCACTGCCACACTGACACCGCAGCTGTGGGACACAAAGCTGTTTCTTCACTGCCCCAAGCAGTAGGTCAGGGGCTGCCTTGGGCATCGGCCAGGCAGAGCTCACTGAGCTCAGGAAGGCAAAATCCAAACTAAGACCTAACTGAGGCTGCTGCTTCCCCATCCAGGGGCTGCTGCAAGGGATGTGCTTTAGGACAAAGCCCTTCTGCAGGGCGGGGGGGTGAGTCCAGGCTCTCCAGGGCTGGGCACTGCACCCCTGCAAAGCCAGGCTGTGGCTCGGCAGCATCATCCTGGAACTGCCTGTCGTATGGACTTGCCCTGCAAACTCGAATTGACTCCATGTGACTCGACTACAATAAAATAGATAAGGAGTAGGATGCACAGCAGAGAGCTGATTATCCTGCAGCAGGTATTGATGTAGCCCCACAGTTAGTGGGGGAGCAAGGTCCCCTCCTGGGAGATGTGTCCAGGGAATGTGTACTTGCCAAGTGTCCTGTCCACCCTGCCACTGCTCTTTGGTGCACATCCATCCCCACGCATTGTAGGGCACAGCAGGGTGGCGAAAGCTGCAAGTATGTTGATGTCTGAAAAGGCAACACAAGAGGAAAGGTGTCTAGGAGTGATTGAGATTAATTACTCTGCTGCTAATCCTGTTCAGGATCCAGCCTGCCAGCTGAAGGGGAAGGCTCCATCTCTCGCTAGCACTCACCATTTTCCCCTCTCTGGCTGGTGGCTCTCTTGGAACTGGGCTCACACCTGGTTCCATGGCTGGCACTGGGGAGGATGAGGAGTTCGAGGCCCCATCTCAGCCCTGCTGCGGTGACCCACCTCCCGCAGGGCAGCACCTGGTCAAGCCCACAGTGCTTGGGTGCTCGTGGGGTGCGGTCACCCCAGCTGCTCGCTCCCCCAGTGCTTTCCAACCTGGGTTCCTCACTGGAGAGAGGATGGTTCGTCCAGGCATGGAATCATAGAATCATAGAATCACCAAGTTGGAAAAGACCCACCGGATCATCAAGCCCAACCATTCCTATCAAACACTAAACCATGTCCCTCAGCGCTTCGTCCACCCGTCCCTTAAACACCTTCAGGGAAGGTGAATCAACCACCTCCTGGGTAGCCTGTTCCAGTGCCCAATGATCCTTTCTGTGGAAAGTTTTTTCCTAATGTTCAGCCTGAACCTTCCCTGGTGGAGCTTGAGGCCATTTCCTCATGTCTTGTCCCCTGTCACTTGGGAGGTCAGCTCCCTCTTCTCTACAACCTTTTAGGTAGTTACTGGTCTCAGGAGACAGGGGCTTCAGTCCTTACCCCTCCTCTTTATGCAGCTCCCGCCCCCTCCCACCTTCCCTGAGCAAAAGCAGCTCCTGTTGGATTTATGTATTCAAAATATATTTCTTTACTTAGGAAATGACAATACGAGACCCGCAGACACTCTCTGTCCCCACACTGCCCACTGCAGAGCTGCCCAGTGCTACCACTGTGTGTAGTCACGGTGCTGTTATGAGAGCAGTGCAGTCATTAAGCTCTAATTTCTAAAACAAAGATAAAATTATGTGATTAAGATCTAATTAAAGCCTAACTGCCAGCACCATGGATCACTTCAGCACACAGTTTAATGGATGTCTTTTGAAACCATTATGCATTTTGTTTCCTTCTGTGGCCGGTGATTTCCCTGCAGGGACTGGGTTTGCTCAGGCTGATGTTTGCAATTGCTGCTCGCGCTCTGGCTGGGGACCACTAAAAATGTTTACATGTGAGCAAGGAGCTCGAAAATCCATTTCTAACCAGACAGAAAATTTCACTTGACAAGCTCGTTCAGCTGAGCATCTCTGTAGGAAAAGCAGAGTGGGGAGGGCTCCTCACACTGTCGCCAGCCCCTGGGCCCAGCCTGGGAGACGCATTTCAGCAATGCCATGTGCTTTGGTGCAATTAGCACGCCACCTGGCTCGGTGCCGAGGTGCCTTGTGGCCGGAGCCCTGCTAAGTGCCATTAAAACTCTCCTTGTCATGGAAAAAAGCAAACAAGAAAACCTCCTACGCAGCTCTGTTGACTCAAAGGGACAGCGCTATAATAATTTTGATGGAGAGTACTGTTATTCGCCTTTTTTTCTAGCAAAACATTGCCTGTTGATGTCCCAGGGCTGCCTCTACTGGATCAACATAAGCTTTTTAATGCCATCACTCTTGTGGCCACAGCCTGCGAAGGAGGAAATGCTGCCAGAAGCTGCCTGTGCTGGCACCACAGGGGCAGCAGCAGCTCCACACCTGCCAGACACAACACGATGGCACCGCCCGGCTCGGCCGCAGTGCACAGTCAGACCTGTGGAGTGGCCAGAGGAGGTGTTGGAGGGAAACAAGGAACAACCTTACAGCCCCATTCAGGTTTGTTCTGCTACCTTTTTTTAGTAGAAGAATGCCTTGTTTTCCCTGGGCTGACACGCACAGACAGCAGGCATCCTCCTAGGATCACTGCAGCTGCAACAGGTACAGCAAACCATGAAACGGAGATATCCATCATCAGTCCCATGCTGTGAAGGGAGGTGGTGCTCAAAACTGTCCCCCTGTAACCATTAGTGGAGACAAACCAGGAGCAGGAAGGCAGGATGAGGTTCCCCAGGTGGTGCTGCCAGAGGAGACACAGGGTTTGGAATTCAGCAAGGCTCCTGATGTATGTCGCCACAGGGATGAACTTCCCCAGGACGCTTATTACAGCGCGGCAGGGCTCAGACCCTCGTTGTTCCTTTTCAGAACTGGCCACTGCATCTGCGTGGCTTTGTGAAATGGGAAATACTGGAAAGACAAACCTGGCAAGGGAGCTCAGCGTTGCTGTGATGAGCCTCCAGGCTGACTCTGCTTCCTCTTGGCCCCCGGGGCTGTCACCGAGATGCTCAGTGCTCCCAACAGGGTGACTGGTCTCATGCTTTACCAGCACCGAGCCTTGGTTCTCTCTGCATTTCCAAGAGCCACAGCACAGATTGTCACTGTCACCTGAAGCTCCCACTACAATCATGATTATGTATAACAATGGAAGGCCAAGGGGCGAGGGGGGATCAGTCTCTTCCCCAGCCAGCTGGCATGGTGTGTCTGCGCTTTTGGGACAATTAGTAGCGTCAGGTGCTCAGCTTGAAGCAGTTTCCAAGGGCCCTAATTTTTGGAGACCACTATCCAGAGAAAAGCATTCAGTACACACAAGTTGAGCCCCAGGAGCTGGAGTTGATGAGGCAGAGTTGCTGTGGGTGTGGGGACAGGACCACACAGATACAATTCCCACGTGCTAGAAGGATGCCTGAGACATTGCACAGAATGACATCATGTCTTGCTACCAATAATGCAGATCTAAAGTGGGATGAGACACCATTCCTGGTCTTCTGCTCTGTCCCTGCTTATGGTCCCTCAACTTTGCCTGAGCATCAGAGCCACCGTGTCTCCCGTGCAGCAGCTCATTTACTGGAATCATTGAAACCAGCAGTTAGAGCACCATGAGCTTCAAGTGGAGAAATAAGAGGGGACAGCTTGCCAATGCTCACCGTGCGCATTATCGAGCCTGTGATTAAGACATTTCATGCCTCCAAGTAACAGAAGCATGTGCATCACTGGCTGCATCCCAGCATCAGAAATGGTGCTGGCTGCCTCAGGGTGGCCAAGCTGTGCCCAGAGCAGAGATCACCCTGTGCTGTAAAGAGAAAAGCTGCAGGGAAACATGGGGCTGCACAGAGGTTCTGAACTCAGTGTCTGCAGAATGAGTGCACGGTGTGGCCCTGGGCAGGAGACATCCGTGCCTCTTGCTGGATATCTCATTTTTCCACTGGCTGCCTTGGCCAATCCATCTACAAAGGGAGCCAAAGCCCAGCCCTGTGCCAACAGTCACACCAGGCTCAGGTGTGTCCCACTGTCACTTCTCCTGCAGGCAGTGTGAGAGCCTGGGCAGCTCCCACCACCTGCATGCTCCTCTCCAGCCACATCCACCAGTGCCCACAGAGAACCCCTGCAGTTTTACAGGGGGCTCTCAGCCAGGAGGACACACAGGGGCTCACCTGGAAACAGATCTCACTGGGATGCTGCTCACAGGCAGATGTGACCTGCACCCAGCCTCACTAAGCCCCCAGACACCACGCAGAGGGCAGTGAGATTGGGTGAGATGATTTATTCATGACAGATGAGTGCTGGCTGTCCCTCCTCTCCTTGTTTACTTCTAGATGCTCACAAGAAGTTTCCTTGTTTATCAGCTCAGCTGCAGCTCCTGGAAACACCTTGTGGAGCTGCAGCTCCTGTCCTCTCTGCTTACCAACACTGGGTTCCCACCTGGGATCGAGGGCTCAGAAATGGAGATTAATGAGCTTCTGGCTGCTAAAACTACTTGCTTTGGGTCAGCCTGCTTGCGAACATGCATTTTAGTGGCATAGTCCAATCTGGACCTTCCCCGTCTAGTTGGGCTCTACGCTGTAGCAGGGCCAGTGCCATCTGTGCCCGTGTGTCAGTGTGATCAGCGCTGCATGTGACCAGCGTCAGCCATGCTGGGTCCCCTGGGTTTAGGAGTTAAGGGAAGCACTGGTAGGTTTACAGCTGGCTTAACAGTGAGGAGACAGACGGGCACAGAGCCTATGGGGGGAAAGGAAGAGAAGAGCATCAGCATTGGAGGTGTGGGGCAGAGGATGCTGCGGGACAGCCATGGGGTTGCACTAGCACCAACACCCCCACTTGGCTTCAACGGGACCTGGCTCACCTCTGCGCCACAACAGGGACTGCCAGGGGCAAACTTCAAAAGGGGGAGAAAATGCTGTTTATCCCAAGTTAATATTCCCTTGTGGATCTTGTTCTTCTCATTATTCTAGTCGTTACTTAAGCAACAGCCGCTCGTCACTTGTGGTTCGGCAGCTGAGGGAAGGGCTGAGTGCAAGAGGCTAATTTATTTTCTTTTAGTGCTTCTCATCCATGGCAGCCCCTGGCTGCTCCTCACCACTGGTAACCGACTGGAGGCATTTCAGCTATTTCTAATGTATGACAGCAACTGTGAAACAGAAATTACCCTCTCTGAAATAATTCCTGAGACAGATTTCTTCTGGCACTTTGCAATAGAGACATGGAGAAGACATAGGCTGCGTGTACCAGCTTGCCTTCCCTGAGCAATTCATGAGCCCCACCACCTGGCTAAGACCTCATTTCTTTCCCCCAGATAAACAGAAATGGGCAGAAATACCACCTCCTGATGTATGGGGAAGCAGAGAAGACTGTGAGGGCCTCTCCTGCTCCACTCTGCCCACACTGTGCACCAGCCCGATGGGCTTTGCAGAGCCAGACTCCAGCCTTGCTGGCACTTGAGCAGTGCTGAAGGAGTGTGGTGGCCCCACATAGCCCACAGGAGGGACTGACAGGTCCCCCTGCACACACCATCCTGCCCCCACACTGCACCTGCCAGTGAGGGTCCTGCCCCAGACCCTGCAGCAGCACTCGGTCCCCTCCCACCCCAGCACGCCAGCTGCATCTGTGAGGAGCCACCAGCATCATCGCATGTGCTGGGCCCCCGCTTGAGTCCAGAGCAAGAGACAAATGATCTGCTTGTGATGCGCTGCCTCCGCTCCACCTGTTCAGCCCAAATGGAATTAAAACATTGACAGAAACAATTTCCAAGGGGAAATTGGAAAAGTTAGAGGCAGGGCCAAGGCCATGTGGTTACTGCTGGGCGCTCAGCAGCCACCAGCCGGGCTGCCTGTCATCTTACCAGGTGCACTGGCCAGGCAGAGTCCCCCTGCGGCTGCACCCATGAGGCACAAGCGGGACTCAGGCATGGGCAGCTCGTCACTCCAGCTGGGATGTGCTGCCTACAGCATGGAAGCACGTTGCCATGGGTCTGTGTGGGATTCTGGTTCTCTGTACTGCAAGACTGACCACTTGGCCACAGCTTTGTGCTGCTCTGGGTGCAGCAGCAGAGAGGGTACGCCTTGTCCTTCAATTGCATTTTGATCCATCACATAGGTCGGCATTTCCCAGTTTGCATGCAATGAGTCATCCCAGAGCTGCCCCATTGGACCCCTCTGGGCTGGAAGTTTTGCCAGAGGTATCTAGATGGCAGGGACCAAGGTGGTCCCAGTGACCCTCGGGAAGCCTCCCCATGGCCCCAGTGTGCAGCTCTGCCCCACAGCACAGCCCCACCGCAGGGAGCCCTGCCTCACAGCACATTGCCTTGCTCAGCTCTGGGCTGCGACAGGAATATTTCACTCCTCATTTCCTCACCATCTTCTAAATAAATAACATAGATAAAGTGAATTACATGTTCTTCGTCTCCACATCTTAATACTGCCTGTGTTGAGTTCATAAAAGGCTCACTTGGTGCTGCTTCATTGCACTTTATTTAGTCAGCCCAGGGAAAGAGGGCTTGGGCCATTATTCACCACACGCCTGAGCATGGTGCTGGGCTCCCTGCCCTGTCCTGGGTGGGCACAGGAGACCAGGACACCACTGGTCCCAGTGCCCACCAGGACCTGCCTGGGCCACTGTGCAGAGCTGATTGTACTCTGGGCATCACACCCTATGGTGTCTGGAAAACGGCTTTTAATGAAATAACAAGAACAAAACACTTGCTGAAGTACTCCCTCCTCAACACCCACCATCAACCCCAAACAAATACAGCCACCTCAAAACCTCTGGATCACTGCCCCAGCTCCAGTCCCCGCTCCTGCCTCAGTCCCACCTGCCAGAGATCTGTGCTTACCCCCAGCTGTGACCCCTGTTAGTGGTTCTTCCCTCCCTTTCCCAGCCGGGCTCTCGCTGGGACCCGCTGACCTGGGGGTTGGCAAGGCTGTCCCTGCCTCCTGCCAGGGAGCCTCAGGATGCATTCTGATGGCCTTGGAGTGCTCTGTGCTCAGGGTGGCTGTGGAGGTGTTGGGGACAGCTCAGTCCATGCCAGCACCTTCTTGGGGAGGAGACTAAGCTACTCTGATGCTGGAGAGGGAGCCCCGGGGTCATCAGGGCCCTGGGCATGGAGACACTGCCGGGATGCTGGTGGATCCCCCCTGCCCCCACGGAGAGAGCCAAGTGCCTCCCAGCCTTCTCCAGCAGCCCCTGCTGAGAGGACACCCTGTTCCTGGCTGGAATCCCCATGGGGTCCCTGATGCATTGGACCTGGAGGGTAACAGAGTGGCTGGGGGTGACATTCTGGTGTCGGGTGATGTTATGGCCTGGGAGGCTGCCCTCAGNTCAACCCCAAACAAATACAGCCACCTCAAAACCTCTGGATCACTGCCCCAGCTCCAGTCCCCGCTCCTGCCTCAGTCCCACCTGCCAGAGATCTGTGCTTACCCCCAGCTGTGACCCCTGTTAGTGGTTCTTCCCTCCCTTTCCCAGCCGGGCTCTCGCTGGGACCTGCTGACCTGGGGGTTGGCAAGGCTGTCCCTGCCTCCTGCCAGGGAGCCTCAGGATGCATTCTGATGGCCTTGGAGTGCTCTGTGCTCAGGGTGGCTGTGGAGGTGTTGGGGACAGCTCAGTCCATGCCAGCACCTTCTTGGGGAGGAGACTAAGCTACTCTGATGCTGGAGAGGGAGCCCCGGGGTCATCAGGGCCCTGGGCATGGAGACACTGCCGGGATGCTGGTGGATCCCCCCTGCCCCCACGGAGAGAGCCAAGTGCCTCCCAGCCTTCTCCAGCAGCCCCTGCTGAGAGGACACCCTGTTCCTGGCTGGAATCCCCATGGGGTCCCTGATGCATTGGACCTGGAGGGTAACAGAGTGGCTGGGGGTGACATTCTGGTGTCGGGTGATGTTATGGCCTGGGAGGCTGCCCTCAGCCACAGGGATATCAGTGCCCAGAGAGGAGTTAATGTCTGGGAGCGTGTCCTATTCTGTGGGCACATCAGTGTCCACGGACTTGTCTGGGGTTGGAAGGGGTCTTTTTCCACCAGGACATCTGTGGTAACTGAGATGTCCCAGGCTGGGATTGTGTCCACCTCCATGGGCACAGCCGTGTTGGTAGGAGCGGCCTCTGTCAATGGTAAATGGATGTGAAAGGCTGGAAGGCTGTTCTCACGGTCAACAGCTTGCGGGGCATCCTCCCTCATGGGGACATTGTGCCAATGAAGGTATTCCAGGCCAGCAGGGTGTCCAATTCCACGGGGACACTGATGCTCACAGAGATGTCCCGGGCTGGAGGGCATCGTCTTTCATGAGGACCTGGACACTGACAGTGATGCCCCAGGCTGGCAGGTTGTTCTCTTCAGTGGGGGCAGAGGTACCCATGGAGATGTCCCAGGGTGAGCTTGTCTCCACCTCCATGGGCACAGGTGTGTCCCGAGTGCTGTCCCTTCCCAGGGGGGCCCTCAAGGACTTGACCTGACCATACCAGGACCCCAGGAGCAGCGGTTGCTCATGGGAGGTCCCTGGGTCTGCCCCAGCCCAGGGTAGCAGCCAGGTGGTGGCCCACGGTGAAGGTGGCAGCCAGAGGCTGAGCTCTGCTCCTGAGAGTTTCTTGCCAAGTCCAAGATGACATCCAACCACCCCATCTCCCACCAGTCCTCTGTTTGTACCCAGCAGCTCAGGCGAGGCCCCTCCCATGGTCGGCTCCCTTACCAGCTCTCTTGGGAAGAATCATAGAATCACATAGAATCATAGAATCACCAGGTTGGAAAAGACCCACAGGATCATCAAGTCTTGGGGTGATTTGGGTAGATGTAGGGGGATATAGAGGGTCCTAGAGGAGGTTTGGGGGTGGTGTTAGGGTAATTGAAAGGGTCAGGGAGTTTTGGAGGGGTCCTGGGGGGATTTTGGGAGGTCTTAGTGGGATTGAGAGGGTCCTGGGAGAGGTTTGAGGGGCCTTAGGGGGATTGAGATGGCCTGGATGGGGGTTTGGGAGGTCCTGGGGGCGGTTGTGGAGGTCTTACGGGGATTGAAAGGGTCCTGGAGGAGGTTTGAGGGGGTATTATGGGGATTGAGAGGGTCTGAGGAGTTTTGGAGGGGTCCTGGGGGGATTTGGGGGATCTTAGTGGGATTGAGAGGGTTTGGGTGGGTCCTAGAGGCATTTGAGAGGATTTTAGGGGGATTGAGAGGGTCTGGGGAGTTTTGGAGGGGTCCTGAGGGGATGTGGGGGATCTTAGGATTATTGAGAGGGTTTGGGGTGGGGGGTAGGGGTATTTGTGAGGGTATTAGG
>WAAB01017897.1:49696-62964 GCA_013389865.1 Piaya cayana
TCAATGATCCAGTGGGTCTCTTCCAACCTGGTGATTCTATGATTCTATGATTCTATTCTATGTCCTGCATCCCAGGGAGAGCACAAGCATGTCCTGCATCCCAAGGAGAACACACCTACATCATGATGTCAGCGTGTCCTGTCTGCCCTGCATTGCAGGAGGGACCCATAGCACCTAGATCCTGGTCCTGCTCCCAGAAGGGCCAGTTACCCCATGCTTATGCTGATGCTGCTCGCTGGCACAGTGCACACAGCCCAGCCCCTACCAGCCCTGCCTGGCACAGGGCTTTGCTGCAGCTACCTGACCAAACCACAGGCAGAAATCACTGCAGAGTGGCAGGTGGGGAAGCCAGAGAAAAAAAAGCAGTTAAGCCCTGGTAAAAATGAAGTTCCCCCTCTTTGCACAGCTCCACCGTCTTCAGCACTAGCCCTGCCATCACTGGGACGATCACCTCAATAACGCACTTGTGGTAGCGCCAGGGCTCAGCACCACTGCTGGTGAAGAGGACGGTCACAGCACAAAGGTCCCCACAAGCCACCACATGCCATGGTTGGACTCAACGATCCGGTGGGTCTTTTCCAACCTGGTGATTCTATGATTCTATGACAGCTTCCCCGGCAGAGCCCCAGCCTCCCACGCGCCTTGTACAGAAACACAGCTCAATTAGGACCCTTCGCAGAATAAAAATACTGGAGCATTAAATGTATGAGATAAAACTCCTTCTGCTATTAAAGCAGATCACGTCCTGGCTATCTAAGCAGTGCAATTTCACCCTACGATAAGACTGGATTAAGTTCTTCCCACAAAAGCCTCTTATTGTACAAAAAAGACCCATGAAATCAATAGGAAACACAGCCCTGGTGCTGTAAAACACCAAAATTAGCCGCAGCACCGGCAATAGCACCAATTAGGCTGGGGCTTCTTTTGCAGACCCTTGCAGGAAAGAGCTGTGCTGACATCGGAGAAGTTTATGACCCCAGTGCTGGTGGTTGGCAGGCAGGAACGCCCGGAGAGCTCATCCCAGCCAGGGACGCAGCCACCCGGCATGGCTCATAGCCACCCGAGGACTCGCAGGTCTCCTGGCAAACATGGCCCCACCAGCCCAATGGATGCAGCAGCAGCAGCTCGCAGAGACCAAGATTGATCTTGGGACCATGGTGTCCTCTCCACTGCAGCTCTGCTGAACGGACACCCCAGACCCCCCTGGCAGCACCAGTCCCACCATTCTCGGCACGCAGCGCAGCCAAAGCCCTGAGCGGCTGCAGGAACGACTGGGCCATCACATCAGATTAGCTCCTCTGCTCCATGGGCTGACATCTAAGATTGTTTGTAATTAGGATTAAAAGATGAAGTAAGAGAAGAAACAGAATTGAAAATGGGCTTTTGGTCATTAAAAGCCGTGATTTTGCTGCCGCTGAGGGGCAAGTCAGGGTGCGGGCTGGTCCTCCTGTGATGCTGGCACATGGCTCTGCCAGTGCTGGGGGACTGGCTGGGGATGGAGACCCCCCCCTCCCTGGCTGTGATACGAGCCTCCAGCTCTGCTGGCAAGTATTTAAATATTAAACAATCCCTTAAAGCGAATGCAAAGCGTGAAGCTGAATCACCACAGAAAGCAGCGCGGTGTGAAGGAGGGAATGACCGCACGAGTGGCTCTTTGCAGGAGACACATCTCTGAGCAGTCAGCACGGAGACTCCGCTCTCGGGAACGCAGGAACCCACCAGGCTCTGCCAGCATATTTGCACATCAGTAATTTAATAGAAACCAATCATGCAAAGAGGCACAGTATGAG
Source organism: Piaya cayana (assembly GCA_013389865.1). NCBI lineage: Eukaryota > Metazoa > Chordata > Aves > Cuculiformes > Coccyzidae > Piaya > Piaya cayana. The sequence goes on from WAAB01017897.1 coordinate 51,487, forward strand.
TTTAGGGATTCATTTCCATCTATTATGCTATTTGTTATTGTATTCCCAGCCCCAGTCTACATGCCAATGGCAGCCAGAGAAAGTGTCAGGTTGGAGAAAGAACTTGTGCCCAGGCTAGCCTGCAGGCAGGGAGATTTTCCTGCTCCCCGCTCGGGGCTGCCAGTCCTTTGAATTTCAAATCCCTGGGGAGCCTGTGCCCAGCACGGCCCGAGCACTGCAGGGTCCTGACCCAGCCCAGACCCCACAGTGTCTGAAAACCCAACAGAGCAGCAGCTCCTGGCTCCCCTCTTCCCACAGACCCAAGACTTGTTGTGGAGGGGGCTGACTGAGCCACCCTAAGAGAGCCTCTGAATTATGGAAATGTGATTCCAAAGCGCTGCCACTTCAGGGAAAAGGGCGATGTGTCTGGAAGGAACAATGTGGGAGGGTTCAGGTTTAACACTTACCCAGTTTCATGGCATCTTTAGCCTTTCTGAGAGAACTCAATTTCCTGTGAAATTCAGGTTGCAAACAAGTGTGGCCACTCAACTGGCCAGGAACACAGCTCCAAGCACGAACTCTGTCCAACTGACCAAGAGCGCTGGCCAAAAGGAACACCATGCAATGGGATGTGAGCACTGGAGCCCAGCTGGGTCTAGAATTTACAGGTTAATTGTGATTATAATATTTAAAGCCTCATGGAATCTGCCTGACACCAGCACGGAAAGGAAACCTTTCCCTCGCCGCTCTGGACAGGACACCTTTGCTTTGCTGACAGTTCCCCTAAGTTAATTCTCCTTCCTTAGCAACTTGTTATTGCCAGTTCCCAGGAGGTACAGTTCTTTGAGGGTGTTTTTAGGGGCTCCATTTCCAGTGGTTCCCATTTAATTGCAATTTGTTGTCACCCAAATGCAGGATGAGGGACCTGCACAGCCACCAGGACCGTGGGCACCCAGGTGGGTGGGAAACGGCTCCTCTGGAGGCCAGAGCTACTCCTCCCCATGGAGGATGCAGCCACAGCTATGTCCTCAGCCCCCCCAACCCACAGTGGGGATGTTTCTCAGGGAGTGGGCTGGGGATTCCAAATGCCCTCACCAATGGTTATCCAGCATCTGAGAGGTGAGGGCCAGGATGAGATCCCCGACAACCCTGTCACTGGTGCCCCACTAACAGCTCAGAGCCAGGGATGCCACCCTCCTGCAGCCACTCTCCCACAGAGAACAGAGTTCCCTGCTCCGGAGCAGTAAGTGCTGCCCTTGGCATCTCTGAAACAGGAGATGCAGCATGATGCGCAACATCAAAACCGAGCTGGTAGCCAGCAGCTCCTGTAGCTCCAACGGGGCTGTCTGAGGGGGTTACAAGCCCACCAAGCAGAGCTCAGCAGCAGATGATGAGATGCTGCAGGTTCAACTGTGCATGAACACGCAGGATACGGGTGTCCCTGAAGCTGCTGTTGGTCTGTGGTGACGCACCGCACACCCTAAAGCTGGATGTGCCAGGGATGGTGGGTGCCCAGCACATGTATCCAGCCATGAGCTATAGGCTCAGAGCTCCTGCTGGTGCCCAGGCTGCTCCTCACCCCTGCCCAGCATCACTCTGCACGCCCTCCTGGGACCCAGCGTCCTGGCTGCAGGGAGGATGCTGGGGCAGTGGCCTCAAAAGGGAATTACTAATGACCCTGCCGAGGGTGACCCACCATCCTGCAACAAGCAGATGCAAATACACAGGTGAGAAGGAATGGTCCCTTGGATTTTTAAAACATTCAGTAACAGCAAGAGGGGACAATGCATTATTTAAAGGCTCTTCTAAGGAAAGAAAATAATTTCAGCTTAGTTAGCTTTTTAGGGCAGTGCGAAAAGAGAGCAGGGACAGCAGAGCTGCAAGCGCCAGTGTGGGTGGTGGAGCAGGGGAATACATGCAGCTGGGCACACGACACCGGGCTGCTTGGCCACAGCAGCACAGGGACTCTGCAGTGGCTTTGCCTGAAGTCTCAGCCTCACTGATGGCAGAATGGGGCAGCTGCACCAGTGGGGTCTGGTCCAGCACAAGTGGCTTCAACTGGAGCAAGGAAAGGCCAAGGGAACGTGGTGCAGCATCCCCAGGGCTGCCTCCAGTCAAGGGCGCCAGGAGCAGGTCAAGAGGCGGTTTGAGAAACCAAGGGGATGGAGACCAAGGCATCATGGGCACTGTGGAGCAGGAGTGCACTGATGAATTAGGTGTCACTGGGTTTAATCCGGAGTCATTAGCCATGCTGAAAATTCACATATCATCTGTTAAACTAATGGATTGCTGGAGGTCATTTGGTAATAAGAAAGGGAGAGGAGGGTTATTAATTTTTATCAGACGTTAATTGGCCAAAATCAATTCTTTATCTGGCATTTGCACTGTGTTAGGGTTGTCTCCCTCAGCTCCCCTGCCAGTGTAGCAGAAGGCTGGCAGCAGCACCACGGTTACCACTGTGGCATCACCCAGGTGTGTGTCGGCATCCCCAGGTGCCACACAGCTCCATCCCAGGGAGGACGCTTGGGCAGATGCCATCACAGTGGATCCCACGCACACGCTTCCCTTCAACTCCTCCTGGACTGCAGGATGGGGAGTGTTGGGGAGCACCCTGCACCCACACAGCCCTGTGCCCACACACCCCCTGCACCCGGGGCAGCCCTCACCTCCGCTCCACATGGAGGGAATGGTCTGGGAACCACTCAGGTGATACCGCATTTATCTAACAAGCTTCCAAATGAAAACTAGCATTTGGACTTATTGCATTCTGGCTCAAAATTTGATTACATTTTTCTACAGCTGTAAATCTGCCTTCCTTTCTGCAACATTATTATTAAAGCCAGTATTGAATTGGCGGTGTGATACGTAAAATTTCAATCCTGGCTTTGACATTCCAGGAAGTTAAAAACCAATTACAGTGTGTGCTTTGCCTCGGGACAGAATGAATCATTGAACACAGCCACTTCACCAAGAGAAATTAAAGGTTGAAGCAGCAAAATGGGGAAGGTATTAAGTTAAAAATCAAAGGTCAATTAAAGTAAAACTGAGTCTATTTTATTTTTAATATTTTGCTTACATTTTCCTTCCTTTCTGATGAACAAGGAGGCAAAATAAACCTGCACTTCTATTTATTTGCCAGGTAATAAATTTGGGCTGAAGTTGGTTTCAGGGGGTGAGAGGAAACGTTCAGGTGATGGAACTGCCAACCTGGTAACCAACCTTCATCCCACAGTAACAAAGCTGCACACCGATGGGGCAGCACACACACCATCCCTGCCCCATTGGCAGTGAGGGTCTCACCTCTGCCTGCGGCTACCACGCCACTGCAGCTGCCCACACAGGAGGTGCCCAGGGCCAGGAACACGTCCTGCAGCCCCACTTGGTCCCTGTGCCATGCTGGGGCGGGCAGCACTGACTACAGAACACAGGAAAGAGGAGGAACAGTCACAGCTGAGGTGGGAGAAGGTCTATGCGTGCCACAGCCAGCAGCTCCCTCGGGATGCTGAGCACAACAGGGTGGGCAGGGAGGGGAGAGCAGCAGGTCCCAGCAGCTTCTGCTGCAGCTTTGCAGAGGAGCAGAGGATGTAGAGGCACCCATGGGCAATGCCTCATGCTGCAGATCCTGTGCAGGATGGAACAGCCAGGGTGCACATGTCATAGTGTGCAGCATCACGCCATGTCAGCATACAACCAGTGTTCCACCGTATGCTCGCAGTTCTGCTCTCAGCTCCAAGGGGCACCCGGCGTGAGCCATGAGCCCCAAAACTCTAGCCTGATCTTTTCCAAATGGAAGGGAAGCAGCTCTCCATCTTGCAGGTGAGATCCCATGGCTCCCAGGGCCCCAGGGAGGAGCAGAACAAGACCTTTTCCAGCAGCAGATCCACCAGCCATGAAACAGGCTGGCACCAGCCCAGTCTGTGGCTTTGCCAGTCCAGGGCAGAGCTGCCACATTCCCCAGGGTTGAGCTCCCTTCTCTGTCCTGGCGCAATGGGGACACGGCCCAGCACTGCTGGGGCACCTGCCGGGTGCCTGGGACATTGGGCACCTCTCAGTGGCAGCAACACGCATGCACACACACACACACACACGCTCACTAAAATAACCCTCTACACAGTGAGCCTCTCCGCAGGCCCTGGCCAGGGACCGAGTATCTCAGGCTCAGCCCTGCCGCACACACATGTGCACATGCCCAGACCCTCCACAGGAATTACTTCATACATAAATAAAGCAGACATCTCCCGTGCTCCTTGGATCACAGAGCCCTGAGAGATGATCTCACAGCCCATGAACTCATCCAGCAGCGGAAGCGCATCAGCACCACCCTCTGCTCTTAACCAGGCACAAAATGAGCTCCAGTGCCATGGCTGAAGCCTCCAAAGGCAGCGTAGGGGCAGGATCGGTCCTGGCACAGGACCCCGAAACAGCAGATATTTACCAATGTCATTAGAGCAGCAAGCAGAGAGGTCGTTATCTCTAGAGCTGTAATGAAGGCTGCTGACCCCTTCTATAAAACAACAGATAAGTTGTTCTCCCCATGTTCTGCATTACTTTGTCATTTGCCGATGCCTCTTGCACACGGGCTTTAATGGATAATCCATAGCCCCAAAGTGAAGCGCATCATCTGCATGCTACCAATGATAAATCATTTGCAAAATATTAAAATGCTTAAAGAATGTCACATGGGCTTCAAGGATTGCTTTGCAGCACACACACGCCTGCCTATTAAAGGAGAAAATGTATTCATTGCGGGTGCAGGCAGAACCATCAAACTTGGCTTTATTTACAATGTGGAGTACAAAGCTATTGGAGCGGTGCAACGGCAGAGCCTTCTCCAGCCCCACCATCGCTGCCTCTCCAGATAATCTGACCCCAGTGATGGAAACTTATTAAGGTCGATTAGGAAATGCGACGGTTCTCCAGGGAACCAGCTTCGTTCACATTAGAAAAGGGAGCAAGAGCGCGTGCGAGCACCATGAACCGTGCGGTTTGTTCACATCTACAGGCGCATGCAAACCGCAGGAGAAGAGCAATCTAATAGATTCTCAGGCAATTTAAACTCATTTCAATTAAAAAAAAAAATAGACAGAAGCAAACATCAGGGAGAGCAGATGTTATGGTGCTGGTGACATCCAGAACAAACCAATAGTGCTTGTCACACAGCGACGGCACTTCCAGCCCGGGTGAGGGAGGACGGGAAGGAGAAGAATGTGCAGGGAGTGACACAGCCCTGGAGCAGGAGCTGGGCTGCCAGCGCTGGGTGCCACCATGTCACCCATCCCAGGCACCCCGGGCCAGCAGGACAACGATCCATGGATCTGGGAACCCACAACCAGCCACAACCTGCAAAGTGACATGCATTCATTGCCAGAGGAGAGGAGCAATGGGACTGGGGGAGCCGGGATGAGGACAAGTGAAAGGGCTTGGAGGCTTCCTTGGTCCCTGCTCCTTGGCCACCAGTTCCTTGTCACTCACAGCAACAAGACTCAGTTCCAGTCAGAAGCACGTTAGGGGCTCAGGTTCTGTGTCATCTGGGGCCAGGACACCCCAGACGGACCCTCAACCAGCAAGGAAAGGGGTGTGGGAGTTGCCTGGGATATCCTCCCACCAGGGGTTCCTGCAAACACTCAGGCTTGTTTGGTAAATAAAGCCTTCGTTATAAATATTCCATCAGCCCAGGAACTGCAGTGCATTAAAAAATGATAAAGTCCCTGCTTCCTCAGCAGCCCCTCCTCCGTGCCAGGGCCTGGCAGAGGTGTTTAAAATAGGGTGTCAGCGAGGGCTGACAGGGGGATTTGTTGTGGGACTGATGAATAGGTTGAGAAATGTTCAATACCTTCACGAAAGATCAATTCATCACAGTTTTGCTCAGGCCGAGTGGAAGCACAGCCACACACCCCCACCCGCTTATTAAGAAATTCAGGTCATTATGTTAGACATGCAGTTCCTTGTTATTTTTCCACTGGACAGAAACTAATGTGGAAAAGTGGCCGTGTGGTGTCTGGATGAACTGCTCCAGCAGCCAACAAAAGGGATGTCAGGACCAGCACCCTCACAGCAAGTGCTCCCCACCTGGTGCAAGGGGACAACAGCAGAGTGAACCCCAAAATCTCCATGGCAGCAGCCGGGCTCTGCACCCATGCCTGCTGCCCTAACAGCCCCACAGAGTCACCACCTCCACAGCCACAAAAGCACAGTAAGTTCTCAAGGGCTGGCAGGTCAAGGAGTGCATCTCAAAGAGAAGGATTGGGGATGCCGGGGGATGAGAAGCTGAACATGAACCAGCAACATCTGCATGCAGCCCAGAAACCAACTGTGTCCTGGGCTGCATCCAAAGCAGAGACCAGCAAGGGCAAGGGAGGGGGTTCTGCCTCCCTGCTCTGCCCTGGGGAGTCCTCACCTGGAGTCCTGCATTCAGTTCTGAGTCCTCAGCACAGAAAGACACAGATCTGCTGCAGCAAATCCAGAGGAGGCCAGAGAGATGATCCAAGGGCTGGAGAACCTCCCACATGAGGACAGGCTAAGAGTGTTGGGGTTGTTCAGCCTAGGGAGGGGTTCTTGATCAGGGAGCACAGGTGTAGGACAAGGGGGAACTCTTTTCCACTGAAAGAGGGGAGATTGAGAGGAGTTCTTGAGAAAAAATGTTTTGCTGTGAGGGTGGGGAGGCCCTGGCCCAGGTCGCCCAGAGTAGTGGTGGCTGCCCCCTCCCTGGAGGTGCTCAAGGCCAGGCTGGATGGGGCTTGGAGCCCCTGATGCAGTGGGAGGTGTCCCTGCCCCTGGCAGAGGGGGACTGGATGGGCTTTGAGGCTCCTTCCCACCCAAACCATTCTATATGGTCTCTCACAAGTACCACAGCTCCCAAATATCCCCACTCTCTTCTCTGCACATGACAAACCCCTACCCTACACACACATTTCCCCTGGCAGATGGAAGGAGTGGTTTCCTCAGTGTCCCCGCCCGACCCTGCACTGCCCCCGAGAACCATCAAACACAAGCTGTGAACATCCACCAGGTTTTGGGAGCACTCCCAGGGCTTCTCCTTGGCCTCAAAGCTCTCAATTAGGCAGATACATATTTATGAAATATTATGACGATTGAAAGCCTGTTAAGTGTTACAGTAAAAATCCCAATGTGCAAAACAACCAGGCCATCGGTACAGACTGAACTGCGAAATCCATTTGGTAATCGGGTTCAGCTGCCAGCAAGGGGCTGGTGTTAGCGGTTTTATTAAAAGCTGGTTTTCACTGTACGAGGAACCAGTTTTATGTTACCATAAATTGTCAACAGTTGGTCAGATCCCCACAGAGAAAGGATCAATACCCAGCAGAGGGGGAAAAGTGCTGAGAGAGGAAAAGTGATACTCTAATTAGAACAAAATTTAAGAGTCCAGGGGTACGGATGACAGTGCCTAATATGTTATAATTTATCGACGGCCTCAAAGATTGGGTTTTGTTCTGGCTCTCAGGCAGCCGGGTGTTCATAAATATCGTGGCAGACAGCGGCTGCCTGCAGGCAGGGAGCGGGTAGTGCCTTGCGCATCTATCACTTGCGCCCTCAGCACACACACCGCCAGCATCGCACCATGGAGCTGCTACCAGCCGGACCCTGCACCCCATTCTTGGCCCCTGAGGTTCACCCAGGGTCCAGGGTTCTGCTGGGACCCACACCCCAGCACATGGGGACAAGGAGGAACCCACTCACTGTGACCCAGGACCCTCCGCTTCCCTGGGGTGTCAGAAACCCGTGTCTCATGCACGGGCTCAGCACAGCACTAATCCAGGGCAAGGAGCCTGTGGGGTGGGGAGCAAAGGGCATGAGTCCTGCCTGCCCCAGGCACTGAGCACCACAGCCAGGGCACATGGCCCCAAGCAGCAATGCCAGAGCTCCAAGTCCTCTCCTCATGTGTTTGGGCACATATGTGATACTGCATCTCAAAGAGTGGGAAGACAAAAGTGTGCACACAGGAGAGGGGAGGGGAGAGGACGGGAGAAGGGAAAAAAAACCTTAAGAATCAAAACCTACATTTAAAGTCAAGTTTGTGAAGCACAAGACACCAATCTGATGGCTCACTTAAACAGGAAGAACAGAATCCAAAGTGGAGCTGGCAAGGGGCATTTCCAACCACACCATCTTCCATTTTTCCTTCCTGTACATCAGCTGAAATGACATGCTGGATTGTTAAAGCATTTCACAGCCCATTCACCCTCCAGACTGGAGCCCAGGCAGCCCAGCAGCCACAGCAATGGTTCCCAGCCGTGCCTGCAGCAGCTGTAGCCAGAGCAGCTCACCCAGCCAAGGTAATCACCAGCAGACAATGCAGCCCCCAACGCAGACCAAGGTCCTCCCGGTGGAACTGGGAGCAACAGCCCTTCCTCTCCTGCCTTGCTCCATCTTCCTCATCCTCCTTGCTGGGCCGAAGCAAGGAGGTGGCAGGTGCAGCCCATCTGCATTCTGCGCTCTCCTCCCGGCTCCTCGCCACTGCACACCCTGCTAAATGGAAAACAGTATTTAATTAGGATGCGGAGCTGGAGAGACACACAATTAAACAGTCTGTTACTATCACTCTTGCACAGTTTAAGCCTCAGTCCAATAAAGAACCATTAAAAAAGGCTAATATTGAACCAAACCTTAAGCAGCAGAGCCGTGCACAGCATCCCTAGAGCAGCCTGAGGACAAGGAGCAGCGCCAGCACCAGCAGTGCATGAAAGGGGATGCAGGGATGCTCTCACCAGGGCCTTGCACCCAGTGGTGAGAGGAGCAGACACAGGGCCAACACAGATGGGGATCCATGCACAGAGACCCATGAACATCAAGGAGCGACAGCCTTCGAGCAGAGGCCTCAGCTTTCCGCAGGGGTTTGGGGGCAGGAACAGCGAGGCTGACCCAGATGTGTGGGTACAGTGGGGTGGGCATGTGACACTCCACCTCCGTATGGCCAGGTACAAGTGTCCAAACCCCAAAAAGGAATCATATCGCATCCCACTGCCCACAGGGCTCAAGGACCGAACTCACCGGTGCAAAAGGGCTCCACGTAGATCCCGATCAATGCTCTTGGGATGTGCCAGCAGCAGTGAGCCTGGCCAAGCCTTGGGAGCTGGGCTGCAGAGAGAAAAGCACCAGGGGCAAGATCGTGGGGGCAAGGGAGGAGCAGGCATCTCCCCATTCCTGGCACACAGATCTGTGCCCAAAGAGGGGCAGTGAGGATCCCTGCTAGAGATGCAGGGGGAAATCCCAGTGCCCTGCATGGGGTGAGGGCACAGCTGCCACAGCTGTGCGGCTGGAGCAGCACTGAAGCCCCTGTGCCATCCCTGGGTCCAGTCCAAGAGACGCTCTGCAGGGAGCAAAGTCCTGCATCCCCCGTGCTGGAACACAAACCCCAGCAGACAGAGTGGGGTCCCCAGCACAGGGTGCGCAGCCCCAGAACCCCCAGCCAGAGCAGGAAGCATGGTGAGGATGCGGACCCAGAAAAACGCTCACTCAGGCAGGATGCCTAGTAATAAATTTATTGTATTTTATTACATATTCCCCTTTTTGCACTTAATTCCAATTCCTCATATTCAAACTCTTCTTTCTCAAAGAAAATGATTTTTAACATAAAAATATAAATTCTGCATATTAAAAGTGCATACACCTCGAATAATAAAACATACAAATAAATAATAAAAGGCATCGACACAGTCTCATGCACTTGTCCTCAAATAATTTAAAATTTATGGTACAATGTTCAATCCCAAGTAAAGACAGCCTGCTCTCCGATACTGTACAGCTCAAAAACGTTAAAACAGAGAATATCAAAGGGCCCACATCCCGGGTCCGTGTACAGTGATGTGACATGCAGAACTGTAGATATTCCAGTGTAAAACCTGACGCTGTGTCCAGAAGAGAAACTGCATTTGCAACAGGACTTAAAATTCAATTTTAACCAATGGTGAGGCACAGTTGGTGAGCAAACCTGTACAAATTCATACTTGGAAGGCCACAAGAATACAGTCTGGCCGCTTGCAGCCCCGACTCCCTTGTGTCACACTACCCAAGGCAATGTAGCACCTAAAAGTGGTTTCTTATTGCACGAATGCCATACATACCTAGCACGAACTTTCTTGCAACGCGTTTGTACTGCAGGGCCTCGAGTGAATTTGGATTTACAGTTAGTTTTAATCTGTGTCTTTTAAAAAAACACTATTGGCAGATAAATTGAGCGCTATTGCCTTTAAAAACTAGAAGAATCCCTAAAACCTTTAGACCTAACATAGGTATTGTACAAGCCTTCAGGTACTTCTGTTTTACAAAATAAAGCTCCTAATAGGAAATGCCTTATGGTGCTTTTATTAAGAAAATCAGTTGGACTTTCATCTCACCACAGATTAAAACTAAATTTCAGTTCTCTCCACCAATAACATCAGATACCTCCAAATTATTTTGGATTGGTAGGCAAATGACAGACAACAACAAACAAAACAAAACAAAACGGAAAAGAAAAAAAATAGTAAAATTCCTTGGAATGTGTTTCCAAACCCTCTCTAAGCTGGCTGACTGAGGGAACAGAGCCTGTACGTCACCAGATCCAGCAGTGCCAAGTCCCGGGGTGCTGCAAGGTGGGTCCTGCTGGGCACAGCCACAAGGAGCCCCAGCACCTACATTTCTCACCAACCAAATGCGCTGTTTGCCAGCCTTCACTAACCAGCCCCACACAGGGAGCTGCGCCCCACGCCACAGCCCCATGCACCCACTCACCCCAGCAGGAGCTTGGCTCAGCCACGCTAATGGAGCAACAAGGGGAGGCACAGCCACCCCACAGCTCTTCCCAGCCTGGCAGGCAGAAACCACAGAACCAGCACAGGTTACAGGCTAATACCAGGGATGACTCCCTCTGCACGGGAATTCAACACAAATGGTTTTGTCTGGGAGCTCGCACAGCTACCAGTGACCGTCTTGTCCCACAACATGGGATGTGTCACTAAATGGCATGAGAATGGCAGGCTACAGACAGAACACTGACCGGGACTGCCCTGGCAGAAAAAGGAAAAGCAACACAACACAGAAAACCAGTTTGTTCTCATTTCACTGTTTCAAATCCCTTGGACGTTACACTACGCTCCAGCCTTGTCAGTATCGTAGAATCCTGCAAAGGAAAGAATCGAAGATGTGCAAATGAAGCAGGAACGCAGGGACATGCTCACGTGTGCTGGCAGGCAGCGGCATCACAAAGCAGGATGGGCTCGGCACCGCGCTCCAGGCTCTGCCCAGCAGCGCCAGCACTGAAAGCACAGGCTGCGGCTCCTCCGCAGCACTTGCATAGTTTGTAAGTGCATGCATTGGGTACAGCGAGAGAACTGCCATGCAAAACTGTCCTTAGTACTGAGGAAATGGTTGGTCATGCTCAAGTTTCAGCTTTGGGAAGCAAACAACCCTGCAGCTAAGACAGATGAGGACACTTACAGTGGAATAAGTGTACTGTAATTAAGCTGCTAATTATCTATCCTAAGCGTCTTTTTTTTTTTT
>WAAB01017897.1:64024-92782 GCA_013389865.1 Piaya cayana
GGCTCAGCCACGCTAATGGAGCAACAAGGGGAGGCACAGCCACCCCACAGCTCTTCCCAGCCTGGCAGGCAGAAACCACAGAACCAGCACAGGTTACAGGCTAATACCAGGGATGACTCCCTCTGCACGGGAATTCAACACAAATGGTTTTGTCTGGGAGCTCACACAGCTACCAGTGACCGTCTTGTCCCACAACATGGGATGTGTCACTAAATGGCATGAGAATGGCAGGCTACAGACAGAACACTGACCGGGACTGCCCTGGCAGAAAAAGGAAAAGCAACACAACACAGAAAACCAGTTTGTTCTCATTTCACTGTTTCAAATCCCTTGGACGTTACACTACGCTCCAGCCTTGTCAGTATCGTAGAATCCTGCAAAGGAAAGAATCGAAGATGTGCAAATGAAGCAGGAACGCAGGGACATGCTCACGTGTGCTGGCAGGCAGCGGCATCACAAAGCAGGATGGGCTCGGCACCGCGCTCCAGGCTCTGCCCAGCAGCGCCAGCACTGAAAGCACAGGCTGCGGCTCCTCCGCAGCACTTGCATAGTTTGTAAGTGCATGCATTGGGTACAGCGAGAGAACTGCCATGCAAAACTGTCCTTAGTACTGAGGAAATGGTTGGTCATGCTCAAGTTTCAGCTTTGGGAAGCAAACAACCCTGCAGCTAAGACAGATGAGGACACTTACAGTGGAATAAGTGTACTGTAATTAAGCTGCTAATTATCTATCCTAAGCGTCTTTTTTTTTTTTATTTAGCCGTATTTGATAAGTTCAAAAGGGTTAACAATTTATACACCCAAAGTGAGACACGAGTTACAGAGACCTGCAGGCACCCAATTGTCTATCAAATGTGATTAATACAAATAAAAGGTGCCTCTTTAACACACGTCATTGAAAATGTGCTTATAATTCATATACTACTAAACACTATCTAAAAGACGCAGTCCAAAAAGGGTAAAAATAATTTCTTTCAGTGACTCCAGAAGGAATCGAGCACTGGAATGAAGGTGCTGCTTTCCTGCACCCAGAGGGTTGCTTCCAGGAGCAGGAGCGAGTGTCAGACCAGAGGTGTGGTGTGAGTTATGCATGGTCGATGCAGGTGAGTTCAACCCAGAGCTGACTGGGAACATCACAAACCCTTTAGAAGGCTTCAAGCCTGTTTTCCCTTGGAGTGTGCAGGGCTGTTTGAGCCAGGGATAGTGCAGGACCTGTCCCTCAAAGCATTCCTTATTCCTCACCAGCGTGGGGCTGCCCTGTGGACCTTTGCTTCCAGGTCATCAGCTCTGGGGTGCCACACTCTACCACCCCCAGGCAGGACAGCTCACCTGGCGGGCAGTGTCTCCACACCATGGCTGTGCCTGGCTGGCAAAGCCAAACCCAGAGAGTGATGCTGCTCATCCCACTCAGCCACAAAACCTCCAGGTTCCCACGTGCCATCACTCAGGGGCAGGGGGAGATCCCTGGCCAGCAGCGACCTGCAGAAGATGACAGAACCTATCTCCTCCACAGGCACGAGGGCTTCTGAAGCCAAACCTGAATTTTAAGAAAGGAGGTGACCATGTATGAATGGCTACTCCAAGACAGCCTCACCCCTTCTCTGCTGCAAGGACCAACACATAATGCCAAGGCAGCACTGACATCTAGGACAAGTCCTCTCTGGAGAGCTCCTTAGTACTGTGCCACATCTTCACACCCAGACAACATGACACACACGTACAGAGTTCCTACACATGAAATGGCTAAGAAATAAGCCTGCTGGGAGAAAACCTCATGTTGCTTTTCCCCAGCTCACTTTAAGCAGGGTGTGCAGTAAGCTAAAGGCAGCTTTAGAAAAATTTACTGCACATCACTGATGGAGCTGTGACTTCAACAGCAGTGAGCCTTGTTTTTACACTCACAGAGAACACCTCCTGTTTCCTGGACCCACCCTCTCCAACCCTCAAGCAAGTTCCTATCCTGCTGGAAATCCATGACACCAAAAAGCAGAGATGCCAAGTGGCAGTAAAGAGCCGTTTTCCAAAGTGCTTTGTTACAGAACCAACACAGCCACGGATCAGGGACTGCACATTCCTGATCCTGCACAGGCATCCTTCACACATTTGCCCTATGTGTGCCTCTTATTCAACACAAACTGCAGCACAACCCCTCAGAAGTGAAAACCTTTTGCTTGAGGACAACTTAACCAAGCCCTCCTGAGCCAAAACACCACGTGCTTGCAGCCAACCCGTGCAGAGCTGGATCTCCTCTACTCCGAGACAAGGACACTGTCAGTATGGCCTCTTCCACCCATTCCATGTTTGTTTGCAGGACAGGTATGAAAGCCAGTTTGGCAGCATAAGCAGAGCAGATAGTGCTGAAGCTGACAGCAACTTCCATACAGAATTATGGGGAATACACAGAAAAGGAAACGGATTGCAGAGGTTTGACTGCTTTTAACATCAGCTGCTGAAATACTAGGACCTCACATTCCCTCTTTGTCCAAATAGGAGCTCCAATGACCTTTCTCATGGCCCAAATGCAATCACATTGTACTGGTATGCAGCTAAAACACCGATTTGGACATGGCTTCAAACTTCCTTCAGTCTAAACATGCAATACAGGAGCAAAACCACCTCAAAAATCAAATACCAGCTTCCAGTTTAAACTTCTACAGTGATGACATGAAAAGAAAATGTCATTTGATAAAAATAAGCTCTCGCAAATGTCCCATGGTGAAATGCACAGAAACCCAGGATCTGTCTATTAAAAGATCCCAGACCGATTTAGCACTGGCTACCAGAATTACATTCTTGCTTGAGGAGCTGTTAGAAGAGAAGAGCTAGCACAGTGCAAGACCTTAATACAGATAAAACCTTAAACAAATACATCAACATCAACATTTCAGGGAGTAATTTAAGTACTACAGCACAAAGCAAGCCTTATCTGCTCTGCTGGATAGAGTAAAACATAATCCAAGAATAATCCAAGTCATACACTTAAGAAGCAAGCAACGCAACCTTTGCTTCTTGCCGCTGCAACAAATGAGACTGAAACAATACCCAGGGCAAGAAATGCATCAGGAAGATGTCATGGTCTGGTTTAAAAACACAGCCCCGGGCACAAAGTCCAGCACCCTGTCATTTGGGGTTGCGGGCATTGCTGCTGGCTTGCACGGGGGTTTGTGTGCCACAGGGCAGAGCACGGGTTGTGCTGCAGGTGGGGCTCATCCCCTCAGCTCCATGCACACTGCCTGTTCCCCAAGGTGTTGACCACTCCCACAATACTGCTCCCCAGAGCTTTGCAGGCGAGTGGAGCACAAAACATGATCACAGAGCAGCAACGTGCCTAGCAGACCTGGGGACAAGGCTTCCTGCAGAGCTGTGAGCACAGCTGCATGAGAGACGAGGTGGAACACAGCAGCTCAGGGCAACTACTTGTTGGATGGCTGTTTGCTACGGCAATGAGAAAGACATACAAACAGGTCTATCCATAAGCTAAGTCTGGAGGAGCTTTCCCAAACACAGGCATGTGATGGACAAAGACCTCGTTTAGAAGATAAGCACGCCTGGCACACCACACATCAGGACCCACGCACCAGACTGCAGCCGTATGGAAAGGGTAAGCAGCACATTGATAAAAATTCATTAAATTAAAAAGAAAAGATTACACCATATGTATACAAAAGGACTTGAGGAATCCACTTTTTAGGAGGAACCTCCCCTGTAAGAAGGGCATGTAAACAACGACATTACTAGCTGTAGTGTTTTAACCCTGATAGAGCCCCAACAAGGGTAGGGATCGCTGCGCTCAGACACATGAGGCTACACTCGCCAGGGAAGGTGAGCAATGCACCCAAGGGAGGAACACAAAGTGCTTGGGAGAAGGTGAAAACTGCTCCACATATTGTGGTACAGACCCTCCAACCGCACAAAGGGGCTTGGCCAAAGCATGCTCCAAGAAGGCAGAGGAGACAAGACACTCGTCTTATCTAAACATTACTCCTATAGATAACGATGCTCTATTCACATTAAGCACCTGAGCACATGAGGAAGTGCTGCTTCTCAGGCATTTGAGCAAGGGTTCCAGCAGCAGCATCGTCATTCCAGGTGTGAAGACAGCTCTCCTATAACCCTACAACCACCTCCTGCCTGGCACTCCACAGGTACAAGCTGGCAACCAGCTGCTGCTCAGCAAGTTCTGCTGTCACTTAGCATAGTGTTTCAGAAGCAAGGAAGTAATTAGACAGGACAGGGTAGAGGTCACCTTAGGTATGGACAGAGTATAACTCTTCATAGACAGAGCAAAAAAAAATGCAAGTCACATTTAATGAAAAAACCCAACAAACTTTCTGCTGTTGGAATGCAAAAATGAGATTATTACAGACACACACACGCACGGACACACAGGTACCTTTCTGTCCACCCACTAATGCTAGTCCCTCCTATACTGGCTGAGCATATACCTGAGAAACAACATTAGTGTTAAAATATTGCCCTTTAGAAAGCTTGAAGATGGAGGGGAGCAGGAAGAGAGGGTTGAGTGAGAGCATAAAGAAGCAGCAGTCTCTCCAGTTTCCTTTGTGTCATCCACAGCTCAGAACAAGGCCATACACCAGCACGGACACAGCCTGCTCAGAACAATACCAAAGGAATATCAGTTCACAGCTCTAACAAAGCACACTCATGTCAGTACAACTGGGGTTCAGATTTCAAACCTCGCATCTGAAGGTTGTTGCGTTTTCTATAAAGAGACTCCTGTCCAAGTGCTCCGGGACAGCTGCATTCTCGCTCAACAACTCCAGCTACGCTACTCACATCAGTGCTGGCTGCCTGTGGCTATTTGGTTTGATGGCAGAATCAAAAGGCGCTTTGACAACTTGCAGTTAACTTCTCTTCAAAACAGACATTAGGCACATGAACAAAAAAACAAGAGCTCAGAATAAATTAGCTTCTCAGCAGAAGAAAAGACACCTGGATTGCAGCATTTCACTCGGGTTCCAGAGAAGGCCGTACAGACACCTGCATGCTGGAAGGTAACTTCTTCAGCGGCTTGTCAACAGGTTGCTTGCCACTGGGAGGAGGAGACTGGATTCCGGGATCTAGCTGGGAAGACTTGGACTTGCGACTGGATAGCAGAGAATGTTTGTTGGGTGTGGCATCCTTTGGGACAAGTTTTTCTTTTGCAGTAACATTGGCATGGGTTTGAGAGGCTGGTGGGACAACACCTTTCTCCGATTTGTCTTCTGGTACATTCTTACTGCCAGACTTGGAGCTGCCACTTGCTGCCTTTTTGGCGAGCATTGTGGTCTTTCCCAGGTCTGCTGACCTCCGGGTCTCCTTCTGCCTTAAGGCTGATTTAAAGAAAGACAATCCTTTCTCTTCTGACTTGCTGTCCCTCTTCAAACTAGAACGCACACCAACGTTTGGAGACCGCAGGTTGGCCATCGAGGAGCTCCGCACGTGCTTGCTGTCTACTGCCTTGCTGTCACTCCTAGAGTGGCTTATCCGGGGGGAACTTGTTCTCGAACTGCTGGTAACACTTGTTTTATCTGACCCCAGACTTATCTTTGAACCCTCTCTGCTGAGGCTTCTGTCTGAAGTCCGGCTCCTCCCAGCAGAAGAACCCTTAGTCAATGAGCCTGATGGGGTTTTCTTGGCAGCAGCAGAGGATGGAGAACCTGACTTTTGCTTCTGTTGAGCCGATGGGATGGCCACCTCAACGGACTTTGCACTATGGTCCTTCCTAGCCTGAGCAGGAGCAGGAGACCCATGTCGCCCACTGGCCCTAGAGGAGTCTGCTTTACTTCTAGACCGAGAAACTTTCTGGGAACTCCTTAGCGGAGGAGAAGAGTGAGAGACTTTGGCCTCTTGGGTAGATAAGACTGTCCTTCCCTTCCTCAAACTTTTGTCTGGCTCAGAAACTCCCTTGGAGCTGTGGACCTTCTTAGGGGTGCCGCCCGCCTTCTCTGCAGCCAGCCCCATCCCACTGGGGGCTTTCAACTCCTTGACTGGAGAGCTGTCCACAGAGTCACTCTGATCAACAAAGGCGATTTGATTGTTGTTATCAAAAGGGTCCAAAGCAGGATGGTTCCTGTCTGGCTGCACAGAGCTTTTAACATACCCATCTGAAAGATCTGAGCTAGATGTCCTTACGACAGACTCTTCCCTGAATGCCCCTTCCATGACAGCCAGGGGGGCCCTGCGAGGCGTCCTGTGCTCTCGCCGACTGCCATCACAGGGCTCCAAGTAGCTGCTAGAGAGATTCCTCAGGCTGCCGAAGCAAGAGATGGACACTTTATCATCAGCAGCCTCTCCAATCTTCTCCAGGGTGGAAGCAGAGGTATGTACAGGGGAATCTCCAGAGAAGCGGGATGGAGAGTTGGAGCGCCACTGCAGTTTTGCAGAGAGCGACCACGAGGGCCTCACACCATTTTCACTCACTGCCAGGGGGCTGGTGACAGAAGATCTGGATGACAGGCTCTGACGCTGGACACTCCGCACAAAGGGACGAGTTGAAAATCCTCCTGCAAAGACAGAAAGCAACCTCCTCAGTCTGAGAGCTCAGCCTGCCACCAGTTCATTCCACAGATCAGCTCCCCTATGACAGACCAGCAGCCCACTCACCCCACACCGCATGTCTCTCCAGGCCTGCTGCAGGCACAGCTTCTTGCATGAAAGCAAGGAATTTAACAACTGCTATTTGCTAGAGGTCTCCCAGAAGTAACCCTGTGAAGCCTGTAACTGAAAATCCAGATTTTCCTCTCATCCCTGAGCAGCAGGAAACCAAATGCAGGAAGTCCTTGAAACCAGTAATAAGTTCACCAACTATCATAGCCCTCCCAGAAATACATTTTTCCATATGAAAGAATATTTTCCCATACCATCCTGTAACAGGCAAAGTAGGACTCCCACCTCTGTACCTACAGCGATTTATTTGTGCTTACAAAGTACAACAATAAGCATTTAGAAACATGACTGCCACAGCCAGATCGAACAGTTGACACAGCACTGCTGCAGGGTCACCTCTGCTTTAGAATGCTCAGAGTGACCCCTGAAGCTCCACAGTTTCAAGTGTTATAAGGCACTGAGTGGAGGAGTCAGGCGGAGACAGGAGCTGAACAGTTATTTGCATGCAAATTTGGGTATCTCCACACCTCCTTGGGAGCAGCCACCTCCACAATCATGTCCCTCCATGCCAAGCTGTAGGGACACATCAGCCTCCCTGCAAAAGTACTCTAGTGAAACCCAGAAAAAACAAGCATAATGAGCTCTTGATTGAGAGGTTTCATTGACTGCATTCCCTGTCTTTGAAAGTTCCTGATCTGCTCTTCTCAACGCTTTCATACCAGAGAAAAGCTTGCCAGCACCAGAACCCATCTGCTCTCCATGACACAGTGCCTGCCTCCCCAGCTGCTCGAGGAACTGTCCCTTGTGACTATGTATCAGTGGCTCTTGCAGTAAGAATCTTGTAAAATTGTGGTAGCCCAGGACCCCCAGGCACAGTAGTGCTGATACACACCATCATCTTCACTCCTCTCCCCAGTCAGCTCTACCGATTCCGAGAGAGAAGCCAAAGACGTGCGCCGCGACGATGCAGCTGAAGCAATGCTGGGCTGCTTGCTACCGGGAAGACGACTGACCCAGTGCTCGCAGAGCGAGGAACTTGTGGAGCCTGCAAGGAACCAGGCACAGGTATCAGGCCAGTGGCATGCAGCAGCACAAGACATGAAACCCTGGAAGGCCACCGAGAGTCAGGTACATACTGTACTGTGCTGGCTGCGGCAGATACAGAGCCTGGAGCTGCCCCACAGCCACAGATCCAGGTGTTCCTGACAGTCTTCACTCTTATGAAATATTTAAGGTCATAAATGAAAGACAGAACTGCACTTGTCCCGGTACACTGTGAACCAAAAGAATCGGTGCCCCAGCATGCAGGTAGAGGGCAGTCCTTGAGCTGCCACAACAATCCAGCACGAAGACATTCTTTTCGGAAAGTCGCAGAGCCTGCACCTGCCCCTAGATCACCCCAGATTCAACCAATGCATCCAGCTGTTGGCTGCCTACCTGAGTCCAGCAGCTCTGTGCCAGTCACGTTTTTATGTCATGGTTTTAATAAGGGCAGCTCTGAGCAGTATTATCCATGGAGAGAAAAAAGAGTATGTATAAATAATATATATATTACATATGGTTGGACTCGATGATCCAATGGGTCTCTTCCAACCTGGTGATTCTATGATTCTATATTCCCACCTCAACAGCCTCCTTGCCACACTAAACCTCAACAGCAGAGCGGGGAGTTTCCCACAGCCGGTGGCACACAGCCAAACCCTGCTGAGGCAGGGGCTTAAGCAGAGCTGGGCACGAAATCCTGCAGGACAAAATATCCAAGAGAAACCACAGCCACTCCTTGGCAATGCCAGAGGGGCTCACCTGCCACAGAGCTGTTAGCAGACCATGATGGGATCGCTGTGCGTCTCTGGTAGAACAGAATATAAGCTGTCTGCTTGCAGACTTCGTTTTCAGAAAGCTGCTGGACATCGCTGTCATCAAAGCAGTACCATTGGCCATCAACAGAGTTCTTGCAATATGCTGGGAGAAAACACATTTCTGTTAGACTTTCCTTGCCCCTTCCACTCTCAGGTTTGCTGTACATGAAATTAAACACGACCTTATCTATGATGGACTCGGAGAAGAATGAAAGGGACACATTTACTTATGCAACACACCCCCTTCCAGCCTGACTGGCAGGATGGGCCCTGAGACTGGACGTGCACAGTTCCCGGGCTGCTGTGTGAAGTCACACAAATCCTAAGAACCACTAAACAACAATATTTCTGGCTGTTCTGGGAGCTGCTGGAACAAAGAGGAGCTCATGAACCAGCTGTGCACACAAGACAATATGCCAACACTTCCTATGTATAACAGCATCTTGCAGCTACAGAAGTTCTGCACTGAGGGGCCAGGAGCAGTTTTTGCAACATAAGAGGCCAGTTACATTATTCTGAAGGAAAAACAAAATTAGCAGAAAACAGAGCATACAGTAGGACATTTGGGGTCAACAGGTATTGTCCTGTTCCTCAAAGTCATAGAAGTTACCCCTCCTGTATGACACAGCCAGCCCTTGCTAGCTGGGAGAGGCCCTTTTGTCAAGGGAGATGAAGTTACAGACACTCAACAGAAAAAAATAACTGTTTTCTTTCTGAAAGGGCCCAGCATTCCTAATTCTGCAGGACACTTGCCTGTGTAGTGTCCCCCTTGCATAGTGCCATGATGATTGCAGACAGCATACAGGTCATAGATGTAATCCTCAGGATCCCTTCCGAGACCATAAGGTCGCCTCCAAGGAGACCAGTGAGATGGCAGGCTCCAGCTGCTCTGACTGCGCTTTACAACATGAGGAGTCATGTCCAAGCCACTCAGCGGGAATTTAACCATGTTCTGAAGTTTCATCCTTCGGTCTCCTTCCTGTGTAAACAGAGAACAGCGCGAGCTGCAGTGGCAGCGGGGCCACCACACTTGGGAAGAACAAAAACCCAGGAGAGAAAGGCACAGGGCAAAGCAGCTGCTTCTGGAGAGGCAGTCTACCCAGGTCAGCCAAGCAGCTGTTCTCTGGCATCCCCACACAACCTTACCTGTCTAAACCTTTTGAGATGTATGATGAGAACATCGGGTAAGGTCCAGAGGCTCAGTGTGATGCTACCTTGCTGCAGCTGCTTGCAGTGTGGGCAACGCCACGCATCATCTGGGGCAAGCTGGGAGGAAGAGGCAAGAGTGGGTGTTCAGTTACCAAATTCTGAGGCAGCTTGCACCATACCCCTGCTCTTCTGCTGCAGATACAGACCCCTGAGAATCCCATCAGCCTCCAGCATTTACCAAGCTCATTGGGAATGCAGGGTTCCCAGTGATGCTTTGCAAATAGCAGCAAGCAGAGACACGTGTGCCTCACGCAGGAGGCACTTCCCACTGCAAGACAAAACTCAGCTAGTGCTGCTGCGCAGGGAAACTGTTTCCACCTTAGAAACCCCAACCCCTTTAAGGTGGGGGAGAAAGAAAAACAAACACAAAAAGCAGGCAGGCCTGGCAGCCTGAATAGAAGTAGTCTCACAAGAAAACCAGCAGCAAAGGAAGAACTGGAATAGAAAGAAGAGCCATGTACTTGGAATTTCATCTGTGACACCTTGCTGCCCTCTGGATCCCCTCTTCCTTCCAATGTCCCAGAATTACAAATTGCAATGTAGGGGGAATGTGTCTTCTCAAAGACATGAATACAACCCACACTCCCCTCCAAAGCCCAGCACTCAGAAAACTCAGAAGCCAGAGAGCTTTAGGCTGTCAAACAACTCTTCCCTTACCTCTGAAAGAAGGAACAAGAGAGGCTCCAAAATTATTAAAGCTCAATCGCGGGTCCACAGACCATCCCTTTTTACAGCAGATTAGAGACCTCTGGCAAAGAAATGCAGATTGCTTATGCATTCCAGGCAAGGGCCATATCAGACCCATCTCTAGCCTGCCCCTACACCACCGCTCCTGACACCTGGGCCTACTCACACCATGAGCTGAGTGTGAGGAGAGTGGAGGATTGAGCTCAGCAGTCATTGCTGTCATTGGAGAGGGGGCCCACTCAGTGAGGTTTGCCTTGAGCCCACTCCGGCACTAGTCATACTTGGCAACACACAACTGCTCCAAGACAGAGCTGTAAATTCACACAAAGAAGCCACACTGTTCTAATTCTTTACAATGTGTGCAAGAAGAAGACATTTCTATCTCACACTAGAAGGACGCTGCAGGACAGAGGAGTAAGTACTCCTATCAACGTCTGTGGAGCAAAAACCTCCAAGCAGGACCTCCCATAACAGAGAAACTATGTTAGCAGGACTGGTAACCAACACTGTCTTAAATTTATTCTCCTTTCTCAACACATCAGCAGAAAACAACTGCTCTGCTGAGAATGGGAGCTCGTACAGCACACGGACCAGCCAGACCTTCTGAGCTTGGGTGTTGAACAGCATTGTCCCTACCTGTTCCTCTTTGGTGTACAGTTGGAAACACTGGGATAAAGTGCAGGTCTGAGGTTGATGATGAAGCTCTTTCTGCTGGCGGACGCTTTCAGAGTCTGGAATATACTCCTCTTCCGTATTCATAAACAAGCTGCATGGGGGAGACAACACACTTACCAGCACGGCCGTGCTGCTGAGGAGCCGTACTGGAGGTACCAGCAGCAGTGCTGACTGGCAAGTGATCCAACCAAGACAACACAACCAAATACAGGAGTGAACAGCTTCAGTGGGCACCCACCCCAGGTTATCTCAGACAGAAAGAGCTACTCACTGCCCACAGACTGGCTCACGCAAACATGATTTGTGGAGGAGCCACAGTCAAGACATCGGCTCCGTAAGACAAAATCTCAACTGCACAGAAAAGGATTCTAGCTCGGAGCAAGCCTGGTGCCTCCAAGCCTCAGCTTGTCCCTGCCAGGTTTCTGACAGGTCTCACTCGCTGAAGGGTGCACAATTCACAGAGTTAAGCTGGCCACAAGCATTGTTCAATGTGAACAGGCTTTAAGGATTCATACTTACTAGTCTTTAGTTTCTTTGTCCCACTCTACCACTAACTTCACATGAGCCGTTCCCCCCTGTCCACACGACTTCAGTGTCCTGGAGAGAGAAGCAGACAGAAGGTAGACTGCCTTTCAGTTTGAAGCCTATTTCATCTGTTACATGCACAGAACTTCTCACTAGCCTTTCATCCTTCCTCTGCTCCCACACAGCTCAAGTTTGCAAAGGAGTAAATGGAACTCATCCAGCAAACACAGCAAAGCTGGGAAACTGCATTTACCCAAGAATGTTAATTGTGTAAATAAACACATAATCATTTACAGAACAGGCATCTACAAAAAAAGGTAAAGAATAACAGTCACCAAAAAAAAAAAAATCAAACAACAGATGAGTACTTCCATTCTCTTCACCGTTCCCAAGGAAGGAGGACAGACTCCAGATGGCACGACACACAACTGAGCAATCCTTACACAGCTTCTGGAGGACACTCAGTCATTTCTCTGCTCCTCAGGCCCATGCAGTCCATTCCCCACATCCACACCAAGACTGTCCCTTTCCATAGAGCTACACGCTGAGTTCCTAGCTGACAAACCTCTCTCTGCTCCCAGGAGCAAGAACGAACCCACCTTTCCACTGTCGGATGGCAGAGGGGCCGCTCCTCCTGAGGTAGCAAGTAAGTGATGCCCACAACACTGACCACACGCAAGCTGAAGGGGCAAACCTGAAGAGAGAGGAGAAGGTCCCTCAGTGACTCAAACCTGACCTATGTGTGTGCACACCCATGCTCAGCACCAGCTGACACGTACTCCATCCTGGAACATGTGCTTTACATGAGAAAGCAAATGCACAAAGTCTCAAACACACCCGCACCAGGCAGCTCACAGAGGGATGATGTACAGCAAGGGAAGATTTGTACCCAACAGCTCCTCTGCAGTGACCAGACCTCCCTCCTCACCCCACTGTTCTTGGAGGGAGCTCTCGTCAGAAAGGTGTGGTGAGCAAACGTTTCAGCTTTTTGTTTAGGAAACGCCACCAGTTGGTTTCCAGTGCAGACCACAGCACTGAGCTCTCAGGCGTAAGGATGGCAGCGAGTACATGATTTCTTCATCTGATCATTCTCATCCTACCTGTATCTTTCAGCAACCAGCAGACAAAATCAGGTGGCATACCAGACTTGGGCATTATTGCACAAAGAAACATGAGGGAACCATCAGTTCATCGTGTCCATCGCTCCACGTGACCAGCTTCCCCTTTAGCTCAGGTCACATGAAGCTGGAAGTCTCAAAGCAGATGAGCTGCTTGCCTCACCTGCATGCAGGCTGCAGGCCGCAGGAAATACTGCATCTTCTCCAGAATCTCCTTCTGCAGAATATCCCAAGCAATCGTTTTCTCCAAATGTAACACAAAGGGCAAGCCAAACCTACAGGAAGGAGCAACAGTTGAGGGAGCATTACAATTTATGCTCTCTCCTCTCTTGGCATCTACAGAGCTTGGCTTTTGGATAGAACCCCTCATTTAAACACTTCTCTCCAGAAGTGCTTAACTTTGAGGAGAGGCTGCTCCAGCTGCCCATACCAAGGGTCCCACAGCCCTACTCTCACTCAGGCTGCTTGTTCCAGGCTACAGAACTCTGCAGCCTGGTTGTGATAACACCCAGTGAAACAAACTGCCGTGGGTAAGACGATTCTCAGTCCCTGGTTGGCATAAACACCTTTGCTGCAGTCGTTTCTCACTTTCCCCCACCTCATTTGCACTCCAATTAAATGGCTCTGGTTGGGTGTGTTTGCTGCTCTCTGAAACTCTCCCTCTCCAGAGAGGTGATTAATTCTCCCAGCTGCTCTGCACTCACCCCTTTCCAGTAACACTGTACTAATGGAAGCTCACCAAATTTAGGAAGATCCTGCAGCAATCACTAACGTTTTTTTGATCAACACCTTCATTAGCACCTAAAGCAAGCCAGGTATGCACACTATCGCTCCTTCACTTGTGTTTTCACTACACAGTGAGTAAAACCCAGGCCAATTAAGGATGCAGCCGGAAGACCAACCAGTCACCTTTTGCTCTGCTGTCCAGTGCACGCTCGGTTACACACCAGCAAGACAATCTTGTCATTTCCTGCTGCTTTAGTAGAGGACTGTTCCAGTTTTCCAGACTTCCCTGTTCCTTGAGAGTAAGGTATTGTTCGGGAGTGCTCAGTGCCACATTTCAAGTTATTCAGGTTATTGTTCACATGTATTCCTGAAAAACGCAGAGAAAGGAAACATTTATTATGGCGCCTTGAGTGCCTTGATGCCTCCCTCAAAGAACCCTCCTCAGCTGCAGAGGAATGGATCAGAGGGAATCAAGATCATTTTTATCCCTTGGATGAAGCTTTCAAAGAACAATTATTTTTCATAGTGACTATTTCTTTACAGAAGAAATTACAAGCAAGTGCTCTCCTAGCTGCTTCTTCACAGTAGTTTATACAGGCACTCACAGCTTTGCCTGCCCACAAGAAAAGCTAAAGTGACAGAAACCCTACTTGTTACTTCCAGTGACAAAATTTGCCTTTGATTATGTTCCATCTGCCCAGGATGCAATTATTCCCTTCCACTGAGAGGGAGACGCAGAGAAGCTAAGGTTTTCAAGCTTTGAAAGTGTTTGTTCATTCTTGAGATGGTTTATTCATCACTGGCAATCTGATTTTAAATAACACAATTTCAGTGGCTTCACTGGTCCCTCACAGCTCTTTAAATTAAGCCTGACAAGTGATTTTCACATTGAGCCAGCCTGGCCTGCAGGATCAGCCCTGGGAAGAGGAAGATGCTTCTTGATATCATCCCAGCTGACACCACCATTAAATCTGCTGGAATGAGCCTGGACAAAGTCAGAATTGAAATCAATACACCAGAACTTCGACTGCTTGTGGAAGTGTTATTCTCAAGTGTATTCTTTCCTCAGAGTAGCCTTCCTCCCCCAGGCACCCAAGCTGGATATTAACAGTGTGATCGTCTTACCTCTCTGACTAAGGATACCCTCGGGTCGAAATATCTCTGGGGTCTCAAACGCAAAAATGCAGTCGCTTTCATGAATGGTGTCCAGGTCATCAGTATCGCAGAAGGAGCGATGGAACCCATCGTAGTACATCTCCGTCAGCACAATCTACAGTCAGCAGAAGCAAACCAGAACCCATTACATCATCTATGCCTGGTCCAGGTCATTTTTTCCTTCTCAGGATGGCTCTCCTCGAAACATCCTGGCATTGACTAGGAGCGAGGAAGAGGTAAAGGGCAGCCATAAAGGAGAAGCTGGCATAAGGCAGCGTGTGAGGAGGTTTTAGTGGGATCCACCAGCTTGCTAAAAGCTCTTCCTCCAGGAGTCTCCCTACAGGTGCCCTGCACACATGAAACCCAACACAATGGGGCAGGCAGGCATGCTCCACAGACGGCTACCCTAACCAAAAAGCCAAAGTGCAGGGAAAAGCATGATCCAGACTGCCACCATCCTGCTTCCCCCATTCAATCATGGGCAGTGGACTTCAGTTCCCACATATCCAAGATGGGACGAAAGCCTTTGCACTCCCTCTCACTGAAGGATGGTGAGGAGATCCAGCCATTACCTGCTCCGTGGGTATCTTGGTTTCTGCAGACACAGCCTCCCGCAGCCTGGCCACCGTTCCGGAGATAGGCACGGCCACGCCAATCCGCATGCAGTGTGAGCACTTTCCCTGGTACACCACGGTGACATAGAGTGGCCTGTGGGAAGCATGAGAGGTGCTGCTGGGGTCTCTCAACATTCAACCCCATCTCCAACAGCAGTCAGAATTGCTGCCTCAGGAAGAGGAGAGCAGGGCAGCCAGCCTGTCAGCAATGGCTTTCCTGCGAAGTCCACTCAGTGGTAGAGCAGAGTCTTCAGAACCAAACCTGACACCATCCACCACATTCAATATGTTCTTTTGTTACTTTTCCCACTGCTTCTTGCATCCATTAAAGTTTCCTGCATCCAAAACATCAGCTGAAGGAGCTGCACAGTCGACTCACCATTGCATAAATGACTCTTTACTCTGAATTTTCTATCACATCCCAGGAAAGTTTTTAATTTCACTTTCATAAAATCATAGAATAGTTAGGGTTGGAAAGGACCTTAAAGATAATCTAGTTCCAACCATCCCTCCAAGTTCCAACCATCCCACTAGATCAGGTAACCCAACGCCCCACCCAACCTGGCCTTAAACACCTCCAGGAATGGGGCATCCACAACTTCCCCTGGCAACCTGTTCCAGTGTCTCACAACTCTCATGGTGAAGAAATTCTTCCTAATGTCTAGTCTAAATCTGCCCTTCTCCAGTTTAGATCCATTACCCTTTGCCCTATTACCACAAGCCTTTATGAATAGAATCATGGGATCATAGAATAACCAGGCTGGAAGAGACCCACTGGATCAAGTCCAACCATTCCCATTAATCACTAAGTCATGTCCCTCAGCACCTCATCCACCTGTCCCTTAAACACCTCCAGGGATGGTGACTCAACCACCTCCCTGGGCAGCCCCTGCCAGTGCCCAACGACCCTTTCTGTGAAAAAAAATTTCCTAATGCACATCTTGAGGTGCACTGCACTCAGAATTCCTGGAAAGCCTGACAGAATAGTCCCTCTCCAGCTTTCTTGTAGGCTCCTTTCAGGTATTGGAAGGTCACTATAAGATCTCCTTGGAGCCTTCTCTTCCCCAGGCTGAACAAGCCCAACTCTCTCAGCCTGTCCTCATAGGGAAGGTGGCTCCAGCCCTCAGATCATCTTTGTAGCCCTCCCCTGGACCCATTCCAACAGTTCCTATCCTTCTTACGTTGAAGATTTCAGAACTGGATACAGTACGCCAGACGAGGTCTCACAAGAGAATAAAGGGACAGAATTACTTCCCTCAACCTGCTGGCCACACTTCTTTTGATGCAGCCCAGGACACCGTTGGTCTTCTGGGCTGCAAGCACACACTTCCGACTCATGTCAAGCTTTTAATCAACTACATTTTCATTGACTTTTTGAAATTGGAGTGATCAAGGCTGCTGTAGAAAAAGGAAAAGAGAAAAGTGCTTCATCCTTTTCCCCTTTTTAATTTCAAACTGCCATGAATTAAGTCAAAATCTGGTTATTTGAATCAATGATATTTTTTTCTCCCAAAGACTAATTCAATAGGAAGCGATGGGTGGGGGCAAGAGACATTCTGGAACAAGAAAAAAAAGCTCAGTTTTCCAATTTACCTGCAAAGGAAAATATTAGAGCCCTGTGTGGTCCCATCTATCTTTCTTAAAGACTTACTAGGGAGATTTTGCTGACATCTCTCTTCCTCCTACAGCAAATTAAACAACGCAATATGCATGGGAAACAGCTTAGGATGGTTACGTACCGCGTGTGAGGCAGAGGAATCGGCAGGGAGATGCAGAGAAAGGGGTCAAAGGTGTTGCTCTGCTTCTGGCAATGCGGGCAAGTCAGAGATGACCTGGCACAAGCAGCAATAACAGGGCAGAGTTTGACCTGGTTTCATTTGGCACAGATAAATCATCCCATCACAAATAACAGCTTTCCCATGCCAGCCTGGCTGCCCCTTCCCACACCTCTTGCTCTACACAGAGTGGCTCAGCAGACACAGCTGCTGCCAGTGATGGGCACCTGACTTCTAGGTCCTCCTATAGCAATTAGTCTCAAAGTTCATCACCAGGCACTCCAGGAAATTACTTCACTCCACTCTCTGAATTTGGCTTTTAATGAACATCAGTGCAAAATTAATAATTCTCCAGCAGCAGCTCTGACATAGAAGGCCTGGAAGGGTTTTCTCTTTAAGGACAGTGAAAGTGATGGGAAAGGGATGGCACCAGCCAGCCCTGTATGTCTTACTCAGATAGGAAACACATTCAGAACTACTCTGCACCTTACACTGGCTTCATGTTTTAAACCAGGTTCAAGGTTCCTCCCTTGCAAAGGAAGCACTGGCAAATACTGGGGAAAGATCCTAGCAATTAAACCAGACAGGACACATGACACATTAAAAGTGGCACGGACACACAGTGGTGCAGACTCAGGCCATCAAGGAACATGGGAAATGAGGCTGTTGTCTTGTGTTCCATCTGAAATTGGAAGCTCATCACTTCCCAGGAAGCATGGGAAAACCCTGAAGGGGTTCCCAAGTGCCAGATAACAGGATCTCTGCAAGATGCCTGGGGTCTGTAGCTCCCAGCAGCCTCCAGGCACCTCCAGATCTTGCCCCAGGCTCTGGCCTCTCAACAGCCCCGGTACACCTCGCAGCACTGCACCTTTGCATCTTGGCTCCACCAAGCACTGGCTCGCCTTCAGGATGTGTCCAGGCACATGGAGGGTGGTGCAGACTGCAGAATGCCACAGAACACACCAAGTCAGAAGCGGCGAAATTCTGTGTGTCCTCTGGAGGAAGCTCTCAGTTCGGGTTTCATTCAGCAGGAATTCAGACACGTCCACTACCACAGTGACACCAGTCTTAACTGTACTGGGAGCTGGCCTTAGGGCAGGATTATACCAGGCTCACTAATACATGCAGTGATGTCTCAAAATCTAAAAAACATCATACCTGTACTGGGCTTGAAAGAGTTCCTGCACAAAAGTACTGCTGATCGGAAAGGCTGGTCCCTCAAGCAGCACATCATCCTCCAGTGGTGGCTGAAAAAGAGGAACAAACTCTAGAGGCACAGCCGAGCACAGAGGTGCCACACGCCAGATGGTTCCAGGGCTCTGGGGCCAATTCACGCCCTCCTTACCCAGGACAACCTGAAAAAGGTCATGAGATTTGCAAGTAACAGCTGCACTCTGTTCATACAGGCGTTACACAGGAACATGAGAGCAGCCCAAGGAAAGCAGGGGTCCCACTCCAATGATGTGCCCAACACCTCCCAATTCTGCAGAGCACTATGTGACCCCTCACAAGTGACCACATCACAGAGCGGACATCAGGATTAGTGCAATGGCCAGACACATTCACAGGGCCAGACCGAGACAGTATTTGAACCCAAGCTTTTGCTCTGCACAAACTATCAGAGTTGAGAACGCAAAATGGAGATCAAATTTTAAAAGAAGGACTCTACGCAAAGTTCCAACTACCCCTCCAAACTCGCTCCCAGCAAAACCTCTTACTTTGAGCGGAGGCACACCACTGGAATTCACTACGTTGTTCAGATCTTCGTGGACTCTGTCCAGGAGCCAGAGCAGGAACTCCTGAGCATCGTGCTGGGCATTCCCACGGTACTGCATGGCATTCTTGGACACGATGTTCTGCAGACAGAGACAGTGGACAGCAACAGCGTAAGAACCAAGCTCTTCCCACTGCCAAGCCCCCTCGACCAGACAGACAGAGCTGGCAGCTCCAAACGAAAGCCTGTCCACAGCTCTGGATGGGTGCTGCCTTCTATGAAAGGGCCAGGACTTGGAGAAGAGAAGGCTGAGGAGAGACCTCATTGCTCTCTACAACTACCTGAAAGGAGGTTGTGGAGAGGAGGGTGCTGGGCTCTTCTCCCAAGTGACAGGGGACAGGACAAGAGGGAATGGCCTCAGCCTTCACCAGGGGAGGTTTAGGCTGAACATTAGGAAAAATTTTTTCATGGAAAGGGTCATTGGGCACTGGAACAGGCTGCCCAGGGAGGTGGTTGAGTCACCTTCCCTGGAGGTGTTTGAGGGATGGGTGGACCAGGTGCTGAGGGACATGGTTTAGTGTTTGATAGGAATGGTTGGACTTGATGATCCGGTGGGTCTCTTCCAACCTGGTGACTCTATGATTCTAGGATGCACCATCACAGGCTGCACCCTATGCACAGCACATGTTGAAGCAGCAGCTGTTGCCTCGCTAAGCACAGGAACTGCCACAGGCATCAGTACAGTCCAGAGGGGCCACATGGTGGCCTACAAGGAACCGCATCACTGTCTAAACAGAAACATTTATGGCAAACTTTAAGCTCAATTAGATGAGATTAATATCAAAACCACCACCACAATAGTTCCACCCCAAACTCAGCTTCTCCAAGTTGCTGTGGTCTTATCCCAAGAGCTGTTGGACAAATGTCAGCACACAGGCATCAGATCAGGAGCTGTATTTTTGCAGGTTATTGTTAAATTCCATAAATTGGTGCAATCCACGTAATTCACAGGGCTTTCTGCTGAAGGGGGCAAGAAGTGCCAGGCTGGCACCTGAAGAGGCTTCAGATCATTTTTAAGTGCTGTTTGGTCACTATTTTCCTGCCAGTGGACCTCGTTTTGCTTAATGGGAGCTAGGAACAGGGGAGGCTGTGTGCTCCCCTCTAACCTTTGAGTTTCCTACAAACCAGCTCACAGTGGCATCCTGAGCCTGCCCAACGCTGAACACAAGGCAGCAGGATTGAAGGGTGAGAATTCACCAGGGACCGCTCACTTGTTTAAAACTGTGTTTCTGTATTTCGTGTGGGAGAGCACAGTAAATCTGCTGTCAGAAGGGCTTGCATACATGTAATGAGAGCAGATTATTTCTGTTTTCGCTT
Organism: Piaya cayana; assembly: GCA_013389865.1. Classification (NCBI taxonomy): domain Eukaryota; kingdom Metazoa; phylum Chordata; class Aves; order Cuculiformes; family Coccyzidae; genus Piaya; species Piaya cayana. The sequence goes on from WAAB01017897.1 coordinate 84,068, forward strand.
CTTTTGTGGCTGCAAAGCAGGTGGACAGATTACAGAGGATGGAGAGTGTGTGTTTATCAATCCTTCCCTGCCTTTATCACCGCCACCCCCCACTCCCAGCTTCTGGTGACCCCATTTTCTGGAGGGATAAAGACAGCAGCCCAACCTCATTTCTCAGATCTGTCACAAAGTCTGATTAGACTAACGGAGCAGCTCTGGTACCACATGCCTGGGCGCCTGCATGGCTACGCTGGAACCCCTTACTCCAGTCACACCTGGAGACACAAACCTGTCATTCCAGTGATCCTTATCAGCCTTGACCACCAACATGCTCATAACCCAACCTCCCCTTCGATCACTAAACACTCTTCAGCCAAATACCACAGCACAGGATTTTACTCTACTATTACAATTCCTAGGGTTTTACATGTCCCATTAGCTGTACAAATGCTAGTTTCTTGATCCAAGCACCAGGCACTCTCATTTTGAGGTGAGCTGCAGGCTGCCCTATCTCAGGGCACTCCTGAGGCAGCTCCTCAGACACCAGCAGCGCAGCTCTGCAGATCCAGCCACCTTTCCAGCCCCACATCACCACAGCTGGAGTCCACAGTCCCAGTTAAGAGTGAGCATTGCTGACAGGATTTAATGGGTCATCAAGAACAAGGCCAAATTAATATTCCTAAACATCTGTATCGAAGTGGTAGATATTCATTCAAGGCAGCTGAGTGCAGTTGAACATACCCAAAGGTGTAGGGAAGAACTGAAGAGCTACATATTGAGATTTCCTTTGCAAACATTACCTTTGTTAAAAAAAAAACCTACACTGAAAATTAAATTTATTTCTCAAATGACTCTGTCAACTTCTAAATTGAAAAACCAATCCCTGAAGGGTGAAGCAGGGATTCTTGTCCAGTAACATGTGTCCATGTGTCATACTGGCCTTATTCCCCCTGCCTGCTCCCTCCTGCCCCAGGAGGAGGCTGCAGAGGTAGCACAGGTTGCACACCACCCACCTCGTTCTTCCCAGAAGTGAGCTGATCGTGGAGGGCCAAGAGAGGTGCTGAAACATCCCCAGCAGTGTGTGGTCTTATCCACATGGAGATATAAAAACCTCTAACATCATTAGGCCAGCAATAATGCTGCTCAGCCAGCATGTGAAGAGCTGCCTGCCTTACCAGGTCCAGTTTGTTTTACTGAAGTCAGCCCAGCCTGGACCCTCGCTGGCTTGTACTGACACGTGTTCTGGGTGATGTGGCATCCTACACCAAGTCACACATGCCCACAGCACCCTGCAGCAGAGACAATCCCAGGGATTCACAACAGCCATGTGCCTTGGGCTGAATCTGTGTCATTCCCTGCCTCCAAAACATCTCTGTGAGAGCTGCTCTGGTTTTCTCAACGCTCTCACAGCCTTAGTGAACCAAGAAAAAGAGCTGCCTGTGGAGACAGATCATAAGATGCTGGAGGTGATTCAGGAAGCACTACAAAACATCAGACAATTCCCTCACAAGAGCCTCTGCTACAAAACCACTCCAGCAATAGCTGCATGTTCTTGGCGTTGCTCATGCCTCCTGCCACCATTGCTACAATGGGGGCTGTTACGAAACCTTTGCTTCTGCTGCTCTGAGTTGTTCTGTGCCTTCCTCCCTGTACACAGAACAGTGCTGGGGCAGCAAAGCAGTTTGGGACACACACAGTGCAAAGGAAAAGCTGAAAAGCAGTGCAGAATGGTCACAGTTAAATCCAAGGGAGAGAAAAAGGCACTGACTCAAAGAGTTTAACAGGTTGAGAATGATCCCAGGAGCTCACTCCCAGCACCCTCCCATGACTGGACAGCCATGTGCCTCCAGCCGCTTCCCTGAGCTCAGCCCCAAAGGGCCTGACAGGAGAAGAAATGCAATCTTCCCTTCCCCAGATGTGTGCCAGCATGCAGGCACCCTGAGTGGAAGTGGCATCATCAGATAAAAGGGGGAAAATCACAATTCCAGATCGATGGCGCACACTTACCTAACCCCCTAATGCAGGCACCCTATAACCAAACTGGTCCCTGTCCGTCTATAAAGCAGATTTACAGCAAAGATGCATTATCGTTTTTATCAGCTCACTGAAAGTTTAATAATCATCCATCTATTGCTGTAAACAGACACAATAAATAAATCCAAGCACAGCTGAACCACCGACCTCTCCTTTGCTGCTGTTATTGTTCCAGATCACAAAGACAGTGAAAGGAAAAATGTCAAGTCTGCTGCTTTCCAGCATGCTTCTGGTAGGAAGCAGCTGTGGAAAGGGTTTTGTATGAGAACGGATGAAGCCAGCTCATTAGAGACCTGACACAATGACATGTGTGAACAGAAAGGAAGCCTATTCTTCATCTTTCATTGAATGTTCATCACATTACATTCAACCAGGGCATTTATTTTCTTTTGTAGATCCCTCTGTGGGTGTTGCATTCCCAGACAGACATGTACCTTCCCAGGCTCCATGCAGGAGTGTAGTCACACCTGCTGGAAGGCACCACCACGAGGATTCATCCTTATAAACAGCAGAAATGCAATTTTGTTCTACAAAAAAACCCAACGAAAAGTCACAGAAACACAATTTTGTTCTTGGTTTTCTTGCTATGCTACCAGAGCAATGGGTAAGATTCATAAAAGCGAGGGATTAAGGAGCAGGGGAATGCCACAAGTGTGAAGCCATTCAGTAAAGGAGAGTCAAGAAATGCTGGTGTGGAGAACAGACCTCAGGGCCAGGCCCAAGAGCCCACAGGCCTGTGCTCCAGCTGCACACTCAGGCCTTCTACTCTCTCCAGGTTTTGCCTCAGGTCCCATATCAGAGATGGGGATTTGATCACCATCGCTCATAGGAGCTTACCTGTGCATTTCTAGGATGCCGCAAACCTAAATTAATTGCAATGACACAAACATATGCAAATTAGTTCATTACAGCACTGCCTCACGTGCAGCTGGGAGCATGGAATAGCTTTGCTCTCAATCAAGTGTGGCCATTTATAAATGACTGTGTGCAATGCAGGGCACAGAGCAATGCACAGATCCAATCAAGCAGCCCAAGAACAAGCGTTCATGCACACCTTCCACAGGCTGCCAGGCTTGATGTGGTGCCCATACATTCATCATCTATCCTTCTCTAGGGGCAGAGCATGACAATAACCTCAGAGTTCAGAGGACAGAGAACATGTTTTGGCAACCACATGCAGTTGTCCCTCCAGCCCTGGCAAGGGTCCATCCAGCTGCCAGCCCCAGGGCCACCCCGCAGCAGGGCCACAGAGCAGGGGTCTCTTCCTTTGTTCTCTCCTTGTCCTTCCCTCCTCTCCTCAGCTTCTGGAGAGGAGCGGTCACATCATTTCTGCCTCCCCTCCAGCAGGACCCCCTCAGCAGATCTCCAGGCTCCGCAGCTCGGCTCCCCACTCCCCACCTTCAGCCACACTTTCTCACACCACAGTTTGAGGCAGGAACTCCCAACAGTGTCTTTGGATCCAACAGGTAAATCAGGCTGCTGCTTTAAGACAAGGAGCATCTTGCTGGAGAAAACCCTTCTCAGGGCTCTCCTATGAGGGGCATAGTAAAAGAAAATACGCTTCAATTTTAAGGAAATAACTACGTGGAAAAGGTAAAATAGAACCAATAAAACACACTTCATCTCATCGATCATTAATATGAAAAAAGAGAAGACTGATTTGGAAAGAATGCCAGACACCTTCCTAATCCCAGTGAAGAGAGAAACATGTTCCCACAACATCAAGAAGTGTCACAATAACAATGTTAAACATTTTAAGTCACTTTTTGTTTCAAGTAGAATGGGTCAATCCCAAGACATCTCCCTGCCACATCATCACTGGGAGCACCTGCACTGAACTGGAACACGCACTTCAAAATCCTCCATTACCCAGCCCTACTTCAAGCCCTTTCACATCCCATCCTTCCATCTCTGTGCAAAGGGAGGTCGGCCTGCTCTCCACAAATATTTTAGGAATAAGTAGTTGACGCTGCCCAGAATAAAATAATCACTGCACTACACACAGAGCAAGATAGTTAAACATGATCCAAGGGATCCCACTTCCTACCTAACCAACCCCATTAGCAAAGCACAAGGGCTCAAGCAGGTGGAAGCACTCGTGGCTCACAGCTCCGAGGGTAGCACCAAAGGCTTCCAATGTCCAGCCTGCCCAAAGCAGTCTTGTGTCAAGCGCTGCTGCCGTTTCCTCTACACAGAAAGTAGAGATACCAAGCATGCCCATGCTTTGCAGGAACTCCTTCATAATCCAGAGGAGCTGAAAGGCCCAACACTGTCAAGGATCGCTTATGCCAAGTGATACTCACACCAAGTACATTTCCAAACCAGGGGTACCTTGAAACTGTGACAGTTACACCCAGATACCCTAAAATCCTACACTAAATCTGGCACAACATCCCTGTTGTGCTGACAGAGACTCATTCTAGTTTCAGACCCAGTTCTGATAACCCAACTCTACCAGGTGGTTATGATTTTATTCTATTTGCTGCTCACACTGCAGGTCATAAAACCAAGACCATCTTCATCTTTTTGACAAGGAAAAAGCCTTTAGTGCAGCCCCAGCACACCAAGGGCGCTGTAAAACATGGGACACACTTCAGTGTGCAACTAGCCAAGCTATGAAGAAAGCCTCAGAAGACAACCACGTTACCCACAGGGGATCAGAACTCCAAGGAAGGCAAAGGAGAGAATTTGGGTAAGTATATACAAATGGTCAAGCACAATTAGTTTAAATAAAACCCCTTCTTGCTCCAGACCCCCACCACCACCTCCGCCTGTTGCGGACCAATTCCCCATGACAAAGGGCACTCTGTCCTCGCTCTCTAACACTCCCAGGAACTCCGCAAGCAGAACAGGACAGCTCCCTGGAAAAAAAACAAGCCCAGAGCACAGCAACTGTTTATACAATAGATGTTTGTCACCACTGTCACACCATCACAAAAGGGAAAGAGGAAGCACAAGCTGCAATATTAGCCCTTATTATGAAAGCAGCAGCTCTGTTCAGGCAGGAAAATGAAAACCACTGAGCAATCGGAAGAAAACAATTGTTAAAACTAACTGCAAGTGAGCACGGGGCCAACAGGAAAGTCATCCAATGCAAACATAAAACCCAAACATCCATCACCTCCACCACGGTGCCCCTACATCCTCTGCCTAGGAAAGGCCACTGCAAACACTGTGGAGCACACTGCACATGGATCTGCACTGCAGGCCAGGATGAAAAAAAATCAGTTAAGAAAATCTTCTCACGGCAGACAGAAATGTGAGGTTTCAAATGCAGAGACTGGCAGACATCCCAGTGTTCTGAGCAGAGCTGAAGCAAGAGGATGCACTGGCCGCTCCCCTCGCCATGTGTCTGCTCTCTTGCAAGGCTCTCTTGGCTCTGCCATCACCAGTTAAGCCGTTTCGTACAAACCACTTGTTTTAACTGCATCCCCCACTTTCAGCAGCAGGACTACATGATTCATGAGCCCAGGGAATGGGTTATTGCTTGAAGCTGCACCTAAAAAGGAAGGAAATACCACCCAGGAAACACAGCTAAGGGTTAAGAGCATCTCAAAACCGGAGCTCCTCAAAACTGGCACCCTCAGAGGCTTCTGCCCACTAGGATTCAGAAGAGATGCTTGGAGAAAAGAATGCCCTCTGCCCCAAGAAACCACCCTACAGATCTAAGAACAAGCAAGAGAATACACACTATACTTCAACCTAAACTACACTCAGCACCTGCACATAGACATTTCAGAATCAGCGTCTTCATCCAATTACATCCAGTGCCAAAGAAGGGAAAACAGCAAAAACACCAACACATATGGGTTTCCAATCACGCTGAAGAGTTTTTTAACGTTTAAACAAATGTGCCCATCGACAGCTACAACTGCTGGAGCGAAAAGCGCAAAATGACTCCTCGAAACACTTCAACCCTTAAAAAAAAAGCCCTTAAAGCAATGAAGACTGGGAATGTTTCACCCTCTGGCCAAAGTAAGCTTGAGGGGTGTTCTCCTTGTTTTGGGGAGAAGCAGCACTTTCCAGAGTGGAAAAGCCCATACTCACCTTTCTAAAACCCAAGCCTGCTGTTTACATCTATAAATTAACAGTGCAAATCTGCTACTGAAAGAAAACTTAATTAACACCGCATTTAACAGCAGGCTCAGGCTACTTAACTGTCTGTAGAGGCATCAATTTACTATTAAAAGTAATTGACCCCTGTGAGGCAACAGTGAGCACTTGACATAATGACAGAGCCACTCCGAAAGAGGCAGAGCCACTGGCGCTGCCAGCATAGAACGGGACCTACAGGGCCGGGATCCCCTACAGGAAGATGCTTTTACAGACCTGCAGGGGCCAGGCAGGCAGAGCATGGATAGGCTCCTGCTACATCAACGAGTAGAAAAGCCTTTGCTTACCATTAGCGACACCTACAAATAACCAATAGAAGTTCCACTACCAAACCCCTGGAACACAGCCTTAATTAAACTGGAGCCATGCTTCTCTCCTCCCTCTGCCGCTTTTATCTGAACCCCTTGGTGCTGGCCTGCACAAACAGCAACCTTGGCCTAGAAAGTGTCTGCCTTCCCTCTGGTTTTATCAGTGACACTAGCAAAAGCTAATTCTGCTCTCACAGCCTTTTATTCCTGTTGTTACTCAGGAGAAACCCACAATCACTTCTGCCAGAGCACCTAAAGAAGGGTGAAGGACTGCAATAAAGGCAAGTGCCCCACAGCACTGTCAGGACTGGAGACACCAAAACCACAGCTAAGCGGATCGGCTTCCCATCAATAAACACTTCAGAAAACACTGGAGTCACACATGGTCCCAACCCAGTACCCATGCAGCCACCTGCGCCGAGCATCCTTGAGACAGGCCACGCGCCTCTGCTCCAAAGGCAAATGTCCCAGCTCCCCAGAGCATTCCTCTAGCAGCAGTGAGGGCAGATGCAACTGCCTGCAAGCACACAAGGGACACATTGGGACGAGGTACTGTCCAACCATTAGACCAAGCCCCTGCAGATGCTGCAGATCGCTGACACTTCCATGGAGTCACCCAGACACCTCCTCATCTCACAGGCACCATGGGAGAGCAGGCACTGGCAACCATGGTCTCGACCTGCTGCCACAGTCCACCGGACTGAAGGCAGCAAGACAGGGAATGCATGAACTACGTTCCTGCTGCATCTCCATGCACCTGTGCAGCCTCTCTCCAACTCTCCAAGAAAAACTCCCCTAAAGCACAAGTCTGAAAGTTAGTGGTGTGGAAGCCAGCACCTACCATCTCATTCTTCCACACAGCGAAGCAGGGAATTGCTGTTCCACTAAAACTTTGTGATGTCCTTTCTGTTTCAAGAAGCAATGGAGGCCTGGAGGGCTTTTAGAACAGTTGTGTCTTACCCATCTAAAAGCATCGTAGGTGCAACAGCCATGCCCTCTGCTACAATTCCTGCAGCAAGCACGCAGCTGGCAGCAAGGCAGAGTGGGAGACAGCGCCATCCAACCAAACCACAGCACCAGGGCTTCAGTGAGGAGGTGGGCACGGTATTAAACACAAGTAGTTGCAATCTTCTGCTTCTGCAACTCATTCTCCAAATAGACCAAAACTCTAGAGTGCTTGGGGAGACCAGGAAGAGTGGCTCTCCACAGCCACAGCCTCCTCCTATCCACACTCACAGCTCCAGCCCCACAAAAACAATTACACATAACTTTTCTAAACGTAGCACAATAGGGGAATGAAACAGCAAAACGGGCACTTCCACCAGTTAAAAAAAACCAAAAAACCACAGCAGAGCCATCAGCTGGCTCCCAACACTGCTGGTAGCACACAGAGCAGCAACACTCGACAGTAGGTGCTTCACTGGGGACAACCAGTGAGGCAAGGGGCAGCCACCACGGCCGAGGATCATAGAATCACAGAATAACCAGGATGGAAGAGACCCACAGGATCATCGAGTCCAACCATTCCTATCAAACACTAAACCGAGAGGCTCCCAGGAGTCTCCCAGGAAACCAGAGCAGCTCTCCAGAGCTCCCAGCATGGACTCATTACACCGTCACCTGTCCCTGGGAAGATGTCAGGAAGCAGGAGCCACGCTCCAGAGCTCCCAGCCAGCAAGACCAAAGGGTTTTCCACTCCACGCGAATCCTCGGAGCGCCGGTGAGGCCCCACCATGGCCTAACAGCTGAGGCAGCCAGGGGGCTGCTGTGGCACGGGGCGCACACGCTGGCTGGTGCCAGGCAGGCCTCGCACAAGGCTCAGAGCCCGCTCCAAGCGGTACGGAGGGCGGGTGTTGGGGGGCAGCGGGGCCGGTGTCGGGGAGGAGCAGGGGTAGCCGAGAGCCGCTGCTGAGACAGGCGGCAGGGTCGATACTGGGGTGGAAGAGGAGCAGCCCAGCCCGCGTTGGGAGGGCCCGGGGGCAGCGGGGCAGGCGCCCGCCGCCCTCCCCGCTCACCTTGAAGTCGCGGCTGTGCTGCGGGGTGTACTCCAGCGTCCAGAGCGCCCGCACGAGCTGCGCCAGCTGCTCCGTGACCTCCCCGGGGGCGGCGGGGGGGACGGGCCCGCCGCGGAACTGCTCCAGCGCCAGGAACTCGGCGAAGAGCTCGGTGTTGCTGAGGCACTGCAGGATGGCGTTCATGAAGCAGGTGTTGCCGTGGTTGCGCAGCCCCGCCACGCCGGGCACGGGCTCGGGGCGCGGCGGCGGCGGCTCCGGGCTGCGCG
>WAAB01017897.1:92833-113801 GCA_013389865.1 Piaya cayana
CGGCCGCCGCATCCCCGCTCACGGCGCCGCCATGCCGCGGGCGGGGCGCTCGCGTGACCGCGCCGGCACCTTAGCGCCGGGCGGGCGACGCCGCCGCGACGCCATCTTTACGCCTGGCGCGGCCGCCCGGGGTAGGGCGGGGGCCGGCAGCGCCGCCACGTGACCGAGGCAACCTGCCGTAGCCGCCATCTTTGATGCTGGCACAACGGCTGGGCGGGCCACGTGACAGCCGGGGGACACCCTCCGGATCATCAAGTCCAACCATTCCCACCAATCTCTAAACCGTGTTCCTCAGTACCTCATCCACCCGCACCTTAAACACCTCCAGGGAAGGTGATTCAACCACCTCCCTGGGCAGCCTGTTCCAGTGCCCAACGACCCTTTCTGTGAAGAATTTTTTCCTTATGTCAAGCCTGAACCTCCCCTGGCAGAGCTTGAGGCCATTCGCTCTTGTCCTGTCCCCTGTCACTAGGGAGAAGAGACCATCACCCTCCTCTCCACAATCTCCTTTTAGGTAGTTGTAGAGAGCAATGAGGTCTCCCCTCAGACTCCTCCAGGCTAAACAACCCCAGCTCTCTCAGTCGCTCCTCATAAGGGTCCCTCTGTCCCGACCCGTCCTGTCGTGACAGATGCTCTCACATCCCATATCCTGCCCCGCCCCGCGGGGTCCCTCCATCCCCCCCGTCCTGATCTTCCCGCTCTTCCATCACATTCCATCCTAGACGGTCCCGTCCCGTCCCACCGGACCCCGCGTGGTGCCCCCGACCCGCCCTGCCCCGCCGCTCTCCCAGCCCAAGTCGTCCCGCCGGGCCTCGCAGGGTCCCTCCGACCCGACCCGTCCCGTCGTGACAGATGCTCTCACATCCCATCCGATCCTGATACCTCCCGTTCCACCGGACCCCGCGGGTCGCTGCGTACCGTCCTGCCCCGCCGGACCCCGCGGGGTCCTTCCACCCCGTCCTGATCTGCCGCTCCTCCATCCCATCCCAACCTAGACAGTTCCGTCCCGTCCCACCGGACCCCGCGGGGCACCCTCGACACATCCTGCCCCGCCGGACTCCGCGGGTCACTCCGTCCCGCCCTGCCCCGCCGCTCTCCCAGCCCAAGTCGTCCCGCCGGGCCTCGCAGGGTCCCTCCGACCCGACCCGTCCTGTCGTGCCAGCTGCTCGCAGATCCGAACCGCTCCTGATACGTCCCGTCCCACCGGACCCCGCGGGGCACCCTCGACACATCCTGCCCCGCCGGACTCCGCGGGTCACTCCGTCCCGCCCTGCCCCGCCGCTCTCCCAGCTCAGCTCGTCCCGCTGGGTCCCTCCGTTCCGTCCCGTCGGGTCTCGCAGGGTCCCTCCGACTCGTCCTGTCGTGACACGCGGCTCTCACATCCCATCTCATCCTGTCCCGTTCCATGGGGTCCCTCCATCCCGTCCTGATCCGCCGCTTTTCCATCCCATCCCAGACGGTCCCGTCCCACCGGACCCCGCGGGTCCCTCCATCCCGTCCCATCCCGCACCGCCCGGTCCCGCCCGTGGGGGGCGCTGCGGGGCCGCGGGNGGCGGGACATCGGCTGCGGGGACTGGGACGGCGGAGGCGGCAGCAGGAGCAGCAGCAGTAACAGCAGCAACAGGAGCAGCAGCAACAGGAGCAGCAGGGGCGGCAGCGGTAGCGGCAGCATGGCCCCGCCGGGCGGGCGGGAGCAGCGCCGCGAAACGGGAGGGAGGGACCCCGCGGGGTCCGGTGATGCCGGACGGGACGGCCGCTCGTCTGCCGCCGCCGCCGGGAAGGCGAAGATCGCGGCGCGGCTGAAGCGGTCGCTGCCGGTGCGGGGCCCGCAGGCGCCCACGCTGAGCGAGCTGATGCGCTGGTACTGCCTCAACACCAACACGCACGGGTGCCGGCGCATCGTGGTGTCCCGGGGCCGCCTGCGCCGCCTGCTCTGGATCCTGCTCACGCTCAGCGCCGTGGCGCTCATCCTCTGGCAGTGCGCAGAGCTGCTCCTCAACTACTACAGCGCCTCGGTCTCCGTCACCGTCCGCTTCCAGAACCTGCCCTTCCCCGCAGTCACCATCTGCAACATCAACCCCTACAAGTAAGGCGCGGGGGGACGCAAAGGAGGGGGCCCTGCCTGCCCGGGACTCCCGGCAAATTCCTCTTTCCCACCGTTGCCAACATCAGCCCCTACAAGTGCGGTGAAGGACCAGGTGGGAGAAGAGGGAGTCTCTGCCCAGGACTCTTGACGAATTCCTCATCCCTTTCCCTGCTGTCACCATCTGCAGCATCAGCCCCTACAAGTGCGGTGTTGTGGGGAGCAGAGAGGGACCCAGGCGGGAGCAGAGGGGATTCCTCATCCCCTTTCGCACCATCAGCAACATCAACTCTGACACTTCAGGCAGTTGGGAGTGGGGGGAGCAGAGGGGGGTCCCTGCCTGCCTGGGACTCTCGATGAATCCTTCGTCCCATCCCCAGAGCCAGACCCTTTCGCAGGTTTTCCCATCAGTGGGTTTCCCCTCTCAGGCACTTTGGGTCCCATGCCCTGTTCTGATGCTTTTCAGACGTGGGTTATAATCGCACCGTCCGCCTGCTGCCTGCAAAGCCAGACTCAGTCACATTAGGTTTCTGCTCCAGAGGGTCCCTGGGCAGCGAGGTTTTGCCTGTGTGAAAGATGGGGAGGGGCTGTTGATCAGGGAGTGCAGAGACAGGATGAAGGGGAATGATTTTCAGCTGAAAGAGGGGAGATTGAGATGAGATCTCAGGGAGAAATGTTTTGCTGTGAGGGTGGGGAGGCCCTGGCCCAGGTTGCCCAGAGCAGTGGTGGCTGCGCCATCCCTGGAAGGATTCAAGACCAGGTTGGATGGGGCTTGGAGCCCCTGATGCAGTGGGAAGTGTCCCTGCCCATGGCAGGGGTGGGACTGGATGGGCTTTGAGGTCCCTTCCAACCAAAATCATTCTGTGATTCTCTTCAAATTCCGTTCTCCCCAGAACTGAAGTCCTAGGGTTATAAACAACACCATCTCCTGAAGAATGGAAAGGGGACATCTGTCACTCTTCTTTTCCTCTATAGGGTGCCTTGACTTTATCAATCAAAGTTATTTTTCTCCTGACAAATTATGCTTTACGTTGATGTCTGTTCTACTACCAGCTGCCCACCCCATCCCTTCAGGCACTTCAGCTCTCCCGTGTCTCTTGGAACATATGCAGAACTCTATTTCCATGTGCTCTGCCTCCTCAGGCTCACTAACACAGCCTTCAGGGAGCCTGAGAGCGCTTTCTCTGTAGTTCCCTCTGCTTTCCTGCTTATGGTCTTTGCTCTGAGGTCTGTCCAAGGGCACTGATGTGGGCAGACGCAGTATGTGAACTGATGTGGCAGTGAGAGATCAATGTGCATCTGTGACAGAGGATTATGTCCTGAGTGACATGGTTCACGGTGCAGCAGGCAAAATGCTGCAGCAGGGTGATGAGGTGGGATGGGATCTCACTTTCTGTCACGTTGTCTCCAACACAGGTACAGTTCCATGAAAGACTATTTATCTGAATTGGACAAAGAGACAAAAAAAGCCTTGGAGACTTTCTATGGGTTTTCAGAGGGCAAGTCCAAGGTGCGCCGGTCGGCAGATGAGTGGAACAGCACAGAGAGCGACTTCTTCAAACACATCCCCTTGCTGAAGTTTGAAGACTTCTCTAAGACAGTGACTGACCTCCGCAGTGGCCAGAAGAGGAAAATAGAGGGCAGCGTCTTTCACAAGGACTCGTCCATAGTCAACTCTGGGGATTCAAATGATATCATTGGCTTTCAGCTGGTGAGTGTCTCCTCCTTGGCCACCAAGTTCCTTGTGGGGAAATGAAGGAGTGTTTGGGGTTGGTATCCCTCCAGGCAGTTTTATTGCTTGCTTGGGTGGCTTTGTAGGGACTAAGGCTCCACCTGCTCTTTTGCCCCTTCTGCCAGGCCTTCGTGGCTGCCTACAGTTTCACTGCCCTCTCTCAGGAAGAGAAATGCCTTCCTGAAGTCTATCCAAGCAGACTTAGTGCCTCCCCTGACCTTGCCTTTGGGCATCAAACACTTGATTGTATCACTGAGCCCTGCGTGGAAGGTCTTCAGAGCCCCTTTTCCCACTGTAGCTTCATATGCAGTTGTTACTGTGGAGGAGAAATGCAATCACACGAACCTTGTAGGAAATTGAATTTCACTTCATCTGAAATGCTTTTTCCCCTTTGTAATTATCAGTGCGATGCAAACAACAGCAGTGACTGTGCTCTGTATACGTTCAGTTCGGGAGTTAATGCTATCCAGGAATGGTACAAGCTGCATTACATGAACATCATGGCTCAAATTCCCCTGGAGACTAAGGAAAGATTGAGTTATTCTGCCGATGACCTTATACTGACATGTTTCTTTGATGGCCTATCTTGTGACAAAAGGTCAGTGCTCAGAAAAAACCCTGCCAGACTAACAGTTTATTTCCAAGTACACAATACGTAGGGATTGGGTATTTCGTATTTGTTAGATTCCAGCAGGAAGCTTTTCCATTTCCAAATGAATGCAAACATTTGAGTCTTTTTGAACTTTACTTATGCTCTTTGATTTCTTCTGTGAAAGTCAAGTGTTCTGCTGCGCATTTCAGATAAGCCAATAGGTCTGGGCAGAATCAGATCTCCCTGCTTATGATTGTGTCAGGGCAGCTCCCGTGTGTCCTGGTAGCAGCAGAATCATCCCTTCACCCCGGGCTGAGGCTGACGACAGGGTCCTCCCGTGCAGTTCTGGGGATGAGGTTGCCCTGGCACACGAGTTTAACAATTTCACCACCTCCAAGCACAAAGCACCTAAACTCTCATTCCTGAAGGCATTTTGCCTGTGTCTGTCACCGTGCAAGTGCAGAATGTCTTTTCTTGGGATGGAGACGTTTACTTGAGTGGGAGGGAATGTTCAGGGGGAAGACGGGACGCTTGGCTGTGGAATGAGAGGACTCTGTCCTTTCCACCGCACCAGCTGCTAGTTCTGTAAATCTGTTTCCCCCACCTTCTCAGCCCCTGTTCCCACGTGGAACCTCCTAAACTTTTCATTTCCTGATGCTATGGAACCAGCTCACATATGGAATTTCAAGATATTAAGAAAAAGACCCACACTTTTCAGCAAAATCAATCACTTGCCAAAAATGACCCAAACACCCAGTCCTCCTGTGTGTCTGCTAATGCAAAAAGCCCAAATCTGCTGATTTTTTTTGTTTAGTATTTGATAGGAATGTTTGGACTCAGTGATCCGATGGGTCTTTTCCAATCTGGTGATTCTATAATTTTCTCCCACAGACAGTTAGAAACGCAAACGGCAATGTAACAGTCCTTGATTTCTTCCAGGCACTTCACTCGTTTCCACCACCCCCTGCATGGCAACTGCTACACGTTCAACAGCGGGGAAAACGGGACCATCCTCAGCACTTCCACCGGCGGCAGCGAGTATGGTGAGGAAGCCGAGTTTGCAGAGGAACTGTTAGATAACGAGTGGTTTAGCGAACTGGATCCCGCTGGAGGGTGATTGATGTGTTGGCTCTAGATGTGCGAGCTGATTGGGGAAATGCTTGTTTGAACTAGCGCAAACTATTGCTAGGGAATACAGAGATAATATCGTTGCATCACTAATGTTTTCCTTCTGAAATCACTCCTTCCCAGTTATATAACTTTTTAAAGTTATAAAAAGTGGTTTCAGCCACGTTCGGCAGAGGCGCTGTTTGTTTGCTGTTCTTGTTGCTGTCGAGGGACATGACGCGCTGCGAGTGGCTCAGGCTGGCACTCCGAAGGCTTTGTCTGGTTCTTACAGTTCTGCTTATAGCCAGATAAAAAAGAGGCAACTGTGCTGCCCTCCCTGACCTGAATTATGGCTCTGGCTTCTGGTGTAACTCTGCTCATGCCTATCTCTGCTCTTCAGGGTTGCACGTTGTGCTCTACATAGACGAAGCAGACTACAACCCCTTCCTGGTGACGTCCACAGGAGCCAAGATTATGGTCCATGACCAGGATGAATATCCCTTCATTGAGGACATCGGCACAGAGATTGAGACTGCGGCGGCCACCTCCATAGGGATGCACTTTGTGAGTGAGGGCAATCCTGTTTGCAGGTGCACCGCGCCGTCTTCTTGAGGCAGATGTAAATATCAACCGATTTTAACATAGCCTCTAATACCTCACACTTGAGCAGCTGAAGTGCCCTGAGGAAAATCCTGTGATAGCTCTTTTGTGAGCAAAGCTTTCTGTAGTGGTGGAAAATCAGGTCTCTGTAAACCAAACAGCTGCTGGGATTTTGTTTGTTCTCCCTTTTCTCCAGTCCCTTGGCTCTCCAGGGGATATTTTTTGTTTTCTTTTCACAGCAAAACCCACAGCCATAGAAATGTGTTGTCAAGTGCCCCGTGTCCCTTTAGCAGGGAGCAGAGGTGTTTGCATCCCACGCAGGTTGCAGGGGAGGCAGAGAACACGCTCGAGCTGTGGGTAACATGCAACAGGGCCAGGTCTGGAGAGATTACTGCAGTAGTACATGCACAGCTACTTTGTGGGTCTAAGTCTCATTTTGCTGGGTTTAACTGGAGAATAAACCTTGCGAGCAGCGTCTCTGCCTTTGGGAGCAGAGCGAGCATCTTTCCCTCGCTGTCAGCTGCAGCTCCAAATTTCCCTGATCAGGGCAGTGCATTCGAGGCATTTGACCCGAGGGGCTTCTTTCCGTGGCAGAGAAGTGAAAGCAGCTGCCATGGAGCCAGCCAGGCTTTCCCCTTTCATCTGGATGGGTCGTTAAGAGAGCATTTTAATTCTGCCTTTTCTTCTCTGATGGTTGGGGCAAATGCTGCAGCCAGCCTGCTTATCGATGCTGGCTGGGTGTGCCAGATCTAGATAGCCCGTGCATTAGAAAAGACATCAAGAACAGGGCTGGGGGTTTGAGATGGGCCAGTAATTAACTGTCTTCAGGCTGTCTGGAGAACTGTGGCAGCCCCTGCTCCACCTGACTTGCTTGGTCAAACCAGCAGGGGTGAACGCTGCCGATGGCAAGAAGAAAACAGGAGGTATTGGAAGGATTGGAATGAAGGAGGCAGAGTCTGGGAAGGCTGTTTGCTTTATAGCTGTTCCACTGTATGGGAGAAAGACACCACAGGCTCTCAGTTTTTAATGTAGTATTTTCTGGTGTGTTGTGCTGGCCTCTTCTCCCAAGCGACAGGGGACAGGACGAGAGGGAATGGCCTCAAGATCCACCAGGGGAGGTTCAGGCTGGACATTAGGAAAAAAATTGGTCACTGGGCACTGGAACAGGCTGCCCAGGGAGGTGGTTGAGTCACCTTCCCTGGAGGTGTTTAAGGGACAGATGGACAAGGTGCTGAGGGACATGGTTTAGTGATTGATGGGAATGGTTGGACTCGATCCGGTGGGTCTTTTCCAACGTGGTGATTCTATGATTCTATGATTTTGCTGGCACAGTAGGTCTGGGCTGTTGCACATAGAGTAAACACCGAGACTGAACGCATCTCAGTGGCTGTGTTGAAAAGATTTGGCATGAGGAAGCGACCTGATTGCATCCGAACTTAGGAGGAAGCGATCTGATTGCATCCTGATGTACCAGCCAGAATAGGAGCTGGCCTCGATTTCTGGACTGAGGACAAAAGCTGGTGATCACCACACTGCCAGTACAGGCAGGCTCCGGAGTGCTGGCTCAGTCCTTGTACCCACATCCGACTCCACAAAGGAGGCCACGGTGACATGTGCCGCACACATGAGCTGGAGCGTGGCCACGGCTCTTTCCCACACGCAAACCCCAGTGCATAGGTTATCGCTTGTGTGTTTCTGTGTACTGGAACTGCCCCTCCGCCTCCAAAAATATTCCAAGATGTTTGGAATGCAAACAAGGCATTGCTTGGGAGGAGTTCCAGTGCTTTAGTTAAATATTTAGTTTGGAAATTATTTCAGTGCTGCATGAACCGTGGGAGGAGGATAAGGCACAACAAAACAATTCTATAGAAAGTCTTTATCATCTGCTGGAACATCCAGCAGGAACCTGAGGAGAGGTCCTGGCGTTGGGGTGTCCACAGACATTAAAAGCATGTTCAGAGCTGGTTTAATTTGGTTTTCAGAAGTAATCCATCTCTAAGACTGAGATCATCTCTTTCTGTGTTCCCTACAAAGAGAGATCTGAGCATCTTTCTAAAAGAGGTGACTTGTACCATGTGTGCCTGCAACCATCTGCTGCCTTAGGCAGAAATGGTGATGCTGGTTCTTGGGTTGGACCTCATGAATCTGTAAATCTACAGTAAGTGCCTGAAAGGAAAGCGGGAGTTTCTCAGGTTCCTACTAAATCAATCCTTTGTAGGATCAGCCCCTAATTTTAAACTCTGCAGAGAAAGGCAGGTGAATGCATTCTTATATGGATAATTCTTGTGGTTTCAGGTCACTTTCTTTGCTATAAAGTGGATAACTGCTGTAGAAGGATAGGAAGGGTCGAGGGCTGAGTGAGGCAGGGTAGTTCACGGGAAGCAGGCGATGCAGCCCCAGTCAGGGCTTGTGAACTTGAGGGCTCCCAGCCCCAGTTTCAGCAGAACTTGCAGGTGTGGCACTTGGTGTTTCAGAGCTCTCCTGCGGGTAGAGATTGCAGCATGGGAAAAGGTGTTACCGTTTATTGGAGAGGAAGGGTCAAAGCAGCACCTGGGAAAAGTCCTGCAGGAGATATGCACGTTTTAGAAAGGAGCTGTTGAGCACTGGCAGAGCCTGAAGTGCTGTTTCACCCACTAAACAGGAGCAGCCAGTGCCACAACAGCTCATGAAGGTGTGGGTCTGCACAGACAACAAACCAAACCAGCAGGAACCCTAACCAACAACCCTCCTTCCCCTAAACATGAACGCATCCCAGAGAAGTGGTGCATAACCTCTAGAACTTTTCAATGAGAGAAAACATACATATGAATTACCCTGCTTTGAACCATCCTCACCGCTAAGCTTATCCCATCTCTGCATTCCTGCAGCGATTCCTAAGGAAGGCCGCAGATAACCCAGCAGAGCAGTGCTTGTGAAAGGGATATTACACACAAAAAACGCCTTGTTTTGACAAGTCATTTAGGATGTCAGAAGATGAAGAGGCTGTTCAAACCTGCTCCATCACTTGCATTGTCATAGTGGTGATGAACTACTTCTAAATCCTTTGCTTTCTCTGTGAACTCAAAAAACCCAAGATTTGTTCTTTTCTGGTTCTCAGACTCGTTCTCGTAAGCTGAGCAAACCCTACAGTGACTGCACAGAGACCGGTGCCGACATACCCGTAGAAAATCTCTATAACAAGAGCTACTCCCTCCAGGTAAACCTGCTGCGTCTGGGTTTGTTGGTCACTTGAAGGCTGCTTTATTGTGTTCTGTAGTTCAGAATCTGAGGCTGTGAACCGCCCAGAAATGGGGCCACTGCTTTTAACCACTGATGTAAAATGCCACAGCACTTTTTTAAATCCAAGTTTTATTCCTAAGTGGTTGATGTTTCAAGTCCCCTTAGGCACCCTGTTAGATAAAGAGAGGACATGAGCTCATGAGGCAATTTTCAAGCAATGTGAGACTGGAAAATATTGGCCAACTCAACGTTGCAGCTTAGTAACCCTTGAAGTCAGAAATTGTGACCTTTAGGACTCCAAAAATAACAGATACCATCTAATCAGTATCCAGATAGCAGGATGTTTGTTTACAGAGTAAGTTTCCACTAATTTTGCATGGTTTCTGTAATTGGGCCCTCTTGGAGGGTGTCTGGCACTCTGGGGCTCTCCTCTTGAAGAGCTGTAATTGTTTCACCGCTGCCTGCTGTGAAGCCTGGGTCTTGGCTGGGTTTTGATTTTACAGGGTGTTATACCTGAAATCTGCTGTCATGCATTGCCAGGTAGCGTCACACAGACATTATCACAGGTTATTAATAACTGTACTTCACCAAAACCCAGGGCTCAGGAGGGCTGGGATCACAACCAAAAGGCTTGGAAGCTGGGATTTTAAAATTATTTGATTCCTGCTTGTTCCACC
Source organism: Piaya cayana (assembly GCA_013389865.1). Taxonomy (NCBI): domain Eukaryota; kingdom Metazoa; phylum Chordata; class Aves; order Cuculiformes; family Coccyzidae; genus Piaya; species Piaya cayana. The sequence goes on from WAAB01017897.1 coordinate 102,844, forward strand.
TGATGAAGTGTTTTAGCACAAAACACTGACCATCCTGCCCTATTAATTCTTACAACATCAGGTCTCAAATATGCACCAAGCACAATCTGGTTGAAGCTGTGAGCATTTCACTGGTGAGTCACCTGGCTATTGATTCATGGACCATGAGCCACGGCACACCAGAAAACCCTGTGTTTAGCTGTGGAAAGAGCAACTGTAACAGTGATGCTTTTCATGGCTTTAGCAGGTGTGGGGGCATTCATGAAATACCCCTCAGAGGGATTATATCGTTATTTCTTGCATTAGAGCCTAAACCCTCCTGGGCACCTCTAGTTTGTATTCACTGGGAAGAGAGCCTGAAGGTCCAGGGAATTGGGGTTCCCCTCTTATTGCTTCTGTCAGGAACAGGATGTTTTTAGTTGCATGTGAGCCTGGACCTTGGGGCTACAGCAGCCCATGCTACTTAGACAGCAACTCTTGGTTTATCTCCTGCAGATCTGCCTGCACTCCTGCTTTCAGAAGGCCATGGTGGACTCGTGTGGCTGTGCCCAGTACGCACAGCCCTTACCTGCTGGGGCAGAGTACTGCAACTACAAGAAAAATCCCAACTGGAGTAAGTGTTCAAACACCTCCCGCACTGCCAGCCACATCCCTCTGCGGCACCATCCCCGCTCAGCACCGCCCCAGCCACACAACATGCTGGCAAGAGGCAAAGCTGCCTTAGCCCACCCTAGCCCTCAGACCACAGAGCCTAAAACTGCTTCTCATTTAGACTGACTTGTTTTGGAGAGTTGTCCTAATTGCTTCTCATTTGTGCACACCACAGAAGTGTCAAGCAGAAGGCTTGACCGGGCGAGGCAATTGTTCACACCTGTAGCAAGTGGCAACCACTTCTCACAGTGTTTTGCAATGTTTATAGGGTAAATCATTTTAGCCCACAACGTAGGTAATGGCCACAAAGGCCGCCTGCACCCCAGCAGCCCCACTCCAGCACAGGCAGCACAGCATCACTGCTTTTCTTTCTGGCTCTACATATACATGTCCCATTCCCTTCTTGCAGTGTACTGCTACTACAGGCTGCACGAGAAGTTTGTGAAGGAGCAGCTGGGCTGCCAGCAAATCTGCAAAGATGCCTGCAGGTAAGTCCTGCCAGTGTCCACAGGTGAAATCCTGCGTAGGTGTGGGAGTTCGAGCTCACAATTGACAACCTGCCTCTCTCTCTCCAGCTTCAAGGAGTGGGCACTCACCACCAGCATTGCCCAGTGGCCGTCCGCCGTGTCCGAGGTCAGTTCTGAACTGAGGGCAGTGTGCCATAACAAGGCATTGAATAAACCCACAGATTCAGGTCAATAAACCCAGAGGTTCAGCTAGGTAAATGCAGAGGTTCATTGTGGAAGCAGGGAGACCCATGGGTATTCATTGGCACTCAGTGTTGCTCCTCCCTGAGGCTCAGTCCATACTGTCTGGCTCAGGGTTCCCCTCCAGGAGTTCACCATTACACTAAAATCCAGCTGTGGGCTGGCAGATCCCCTGGGACTGCTGGCTCATTGCATGCTTCCACTCGTGGCGCCAAGCTGGTCCAACATGATGTGGAGGGTGATCCCCTTCCAGGGATTTCTACACAAGCACAGTCCACTCTAGCAGTGATTTCTGTACTTTTTCCAGGACTGGATGCTTCGAGTTCTCTCCTGGGACAAAGGGCAGAAAATTAACAAGAAGCTGAACAAGTAAGTTCCCATGTCTGTGTTTGTAGCTTGCACCTCAAGCTCAGATATAATCTCAACAGCCCTAATGATGGCAATTGGGGAAAAAACTCCCTTAGAGCACCCCAGCCCTACTGGTCCAACTGGTTATTTGCATAGTTTTTCAGTATGTTTGCTGTTACTGTTTCACTAAACCCTCAGCCTGTGTTCTGGTTCTTCTCTCAGGACGGACCTCTCAAACCTCATGGTGTTCTACAAGGACCTGAATGAGAGATTCATTTCGGAGAATCCTGCCAACACGGTGAGCAAACGCAGCAGTTTCTTGCTCAGCCTGGGAAGCCATGGCTCTTCCAGATAGGCTGGAAGCTTTCACCTGGCTGGGGAGGGGCCCCATGCAGGCAGGGGCAGGAAACCATCCATGGAGGATGCACCCTGGAGTGTCCAATCCTGCCCTTTTCAAACTGCCCAGTCCCAAACTCTGCACCTGGGTAGCCTGCAGGTTGCCTGCGGCAAGCGCACCACTGAGCTCCTGCTGGAGCAGAGCAGAATGAAGGTAGCGCAGGCAGCAAGTGAAGGGCCCATCACATCTAGTAACGCTCCCAACAAACTGGGGTGCCCCAGCTTGGCACAGCCTCCCTGCATACCCTCACAGCGCCGTGGACATGCAGTGGGTGCCGTGGGAGCCCATAACCTTGTGCTCTCTTCTCTTCAAGCTCGTCATTCTTCTTTCCAACTTTGGAGGCCAGCTGGGCCTTTGGATGAGCTGCTCGGTCGTTTGCGTCATCGAGATTGTCGAGGTCTTCTTCATCGATTCACTTTCCATCGTAATGCGACGCCAATGGCAAAAGGCAAAGAAATGGTGGAACAACCGAAAAAGGGATCAGTCAGGGAAGCCTTCGCAGGCCAGCGATCCAGAGAGGCAGGGCCACGATAACCCCGTCTGCGTGGATGAGGATCTGCCCACCTTCAACACCGCCCTGCGCCTGCCACTGCCCCAGGGCAGGCCTTTGCCCAGGACTCCCCCCCCCAATTACAGCACTTTGTGTCTAGAGACTGCGTTCACAGAGCAGCTGCCCGATACACTAGAGGTTGGGCAGCACTGACACTTATTTATCCACCCATCCAGGTGCCAAAATCAGAGGTGGGTGCTGGACCCACTTGCCTAGGGGTGAAGGGCATGCATCCAAACAAGCACTGAGGGGCTGTCGGGTCAGACCCCCATTCAGGGATTGAACTTGTGGTCAAAGCTTCTCTGAGCAAAGCTCAGGCACAAGAGCCAAGGGCTCAGAGACATTAGGAACTTCAAGCAATATCAATTCTCAAGTTAATCATTGCTCATTGCAGAAGATTGGCTGGAGCAGGATGCCGCGATGTGCTGGGGTGTCTTGCCAGCCAGAGGCTACACACACCCCATTATCCGTGGGCAGGAGTTACTCCACAGCAGGAGATTGGTGCCTCATTGAGTATTAACGCTGATTGCTGTCTGCTCTGTGGCTTGACTTGTGGGAAAAACCCAGGGCTTTCAGGAATGCAGCGTGACGTTTGTAGGAAGGGGCATGGCAGAGACTTGGGAAGAGCACAAAATGGGTAAAAGGAAAGCTCTCTATCTGAATGTTCATCTGGAACCTGATTCCGAAGGTGGCTTGAGGAGCTCTTTATTCTGAGATGAAACATTAGGACAGCTATAGATGGACTTGTAGAGTGTGTTATGACACCAGCTTGGGTAGGAGGACTTAAGTCGTCCCAAAAGAATCATCTGAAAAGGGCACGAAATCTAATTTGGATGACAGTAATGAACTGCATACTCTGCAAGCTTGTTTCATCTTACATCACTCAAGCCGGCTATTAAATGGAACCTCAGAGGAGCTCATTAGGCAGTTCCTGGCTCTGGCCACACGTGACTTCCCAGAAGACTCAAAGGGAGCTAGCTGCTCTTTTTCTTCTCAACCCTGCACAAGGACTTCCCTCCAGCCACCCAGTTCCCTGCCCCAGAGCTGATGGTGCCCACGGAGGGGATGAAGCCGCTAGAGCTGCCCTGGGCTCCGCACACAACCCTGAAGAGAGGTGGCAGGAGGATCCATTGGCCTCACCCATCCATCATCCACCTTGCTTCTTTCCCTTGAATTCCACAGGGCTGCATCAAAACCTGCCGTTTGCCTCCTGCGCACTGAGCCGTGCTGCTTCCACCACACCGAACCCCACGTGGCTGCGGCGCTCACGGTGAAACCTCCTGGCCCCTGGCGCCCACTCCTGTACCTCAGTCTTCCCTCCTGTAGCCGATTCCTCACTGCTGGAGCATACTGCGTAGATGCTGAGGATGGACATAACCTACACGGGTTGGCTGCTTGGGTTTTTTGCAGAGCGAATGATTGTGAGTGTGTATAAGCATAAGACAGTCTCTCTTCTCCTTTCTCTATATAAGCTTATTTTAAATAGGACAGGGAGAATCCAGGAAGGTCCTTTAATGTGCAATAAAATATATTTTAACTGAATTATTTAAATCGCTAATAAATTGGGAAAAATAAAGATATATTTTTGAATAACTGCTTTGCTCTTTGGATTTTTTTTTCAAACCAGCAACATGTGAGTTGTTTCCATGAGGGCATCCCTAGAGATTATGGGAGCTGCATGTGTGTTCCCTGGGGCTGCAGGTGCCCTGGGCTCCTCTGCACTGTGGGGCCGGCAGAGAGCTGGGTGTGCAGGGGGCTGTACGGCAAAAACACCTTTCAGAAAGAAGCACTGCCCAGCAAGGTGACCCAAAACACAGGAACTGCAGGTGTTCCCAGGCAGTTGCACTCCTGGACAGTCCTTTGCGACTGAAGGAGGAAGAACCAGTATTGCCCTGGCTCAGAACCCCTTCTGGAACACTCCAAGGCGAGGTGCTTGCAGCAAACCATTACTTGTCCCCATCGCTGTTCTAACACCACCCAATGATAACAGTGTTCCTGTTCTGAATAATCTTGGGGAAGCAGAACGCCCCAAGGAGCTCCAGAATGGATGACTTCATCACAAATTAAATACTGGATTCAACTGAACTCCTGAATCATCTTAAAGACAAAAAACTGCCTGGGATGGCACAGGAACTAGGGCTGACACACACTGAATGCCATAAACTCAGAGAGCTTGAGAAACTCCATGTGGATTGCATGGGAATAGGTAGTAAAGTTTGTCTGCTGCAGCTACTGCTTGGGGGTCAGGTGGAAATCCTGTGTCTTCCAGAAGACATAGAAAGTGGTGGTGGGGTGTGGAGCTGTGGGTGTCAGGGAGTCCTGCTGAGGAGGGAAATCCAGCTGCACAGAGGTTGCTGCACAGCAGGAAAATGCTGGTGCCTCTCACCACAAGTGATGCCCAAACAAACGGGGTTTGAAAACATCCTGGCAGCCCTTCTCCATCCTGCTGGGGAGCTGCAGACCAACACTCACCTGGGGAGCAGATCCCTCCGTATTCCGTGTTAGGGAGTCTGCTGGCCATACCCAGCACCAGCTCTGTCTCCATACATAGCAGTCCCATAACAGCCTTCATGGGCACCAACCACACCTGCTTTTTTTCAGCAAAACCTTCCCAACTCACCGTAACCCATATAGCTCCAGCATTTTGCTTGTGAAGGTGACAGATTTCCATAGCTTTCCTACCCTCCCTTCCCCCCAGAGGAGCACTGCCAAGGCTACGTGGGCTTTCATCCTGCCACAAGGAGTCTGGAGGTTGGTTTGTCTGAGCCGTGTGGACACACAGAGAAAGCATTAATCCTGCTGCTGGTCTTCCCAGTGCTCCCAGTTCCTTTGTCACAAGGGTGCAAACACTTGCCAGAAGAACCGTGGAGAGAAGGGCAGTCACACAGAGAGAAGCTCCAGCTGCAGTAGTGGGACTTGTTTCAGAATCAAAGCTGCTGGGCAAAGGCTTTTCCCAGGCAGAAAACAAGGCTCTTTCCCGACTCTGCCTGTTCCAAGGCTCAGCACGAGCAGCCACCACAAAGGCAGCTCAAAGACAGAACGGCCAATTGTGGTGCCCCTGTCAGACAAAACCTGACAATCGAGAAAAAAACAGGAGCACCCAACCTCCTGGTCAGCTGGGACAGAAAACTTGCACAGGACGGTGAAGAATAAGGCAAAGATTCCTTGGAAAACACATCTGAGACACAGCCTGGCCCCATCTCAACCCCAGCTGGACAAGTTACTGCTGGCCTCAGCCCCGTGGGGTGCAGTAACCCAGGATGTAAGCATGGAGTGGGGCTCCAGCCACCCCGAGGGAAGGGATGGATGGTCAGCGCTGCTCCCAGCAGATGCAGCCAGCACAGCATCGACAGGGTTAAATGCTCCCCCAGCCCCTTCCATCGGTGATGGGCCAGTGGTCCACAAACAGGTTTGGGAGTGCAATGCCTCATCAATGCAAATGGAGCCCGGCCGGGGCAAGGCAACTCCAGCACTTCTGATGGAAAACCTTCAGGCTCTGAGCATCCACTTGTACCCTGGGAAAACGGCAGCGCTGGGGAGGGCAGCCTGGAGATTGTAGATGTTTTAAGTTTACCCTTTCACCTCCAGGGCAGGGTGAGCCAGCCCTGTAGCTCACAGCATGGGGAGGTTTCTCCTCCAGGCACCCACAAAGGGGCTTGCAGGGCTACAGCAGCTCTGCTACCACATTCACCAGCCCTGATACCCCCAAGAAACTCCTGATTGAGGGGCTCAGCCCTGTGAGAGCCCACTTGTGCCTCCATTACAGCCAGAGCACTGCAGTCCAAGGAAGTGATGCCACCTTGCCAGCAGCAGCCACAGCTCCTGCCGGAGCCCAGAAACCCACTAGTGACACAAGAAACAGCAGGCGTCTCGTACACAGCAGCTTCCCTAGCTTAGAGTTGTGGCTGGAGCTCAGGCTGCTTGGGGCTCAAACATGCTCAGGGGGGCTACGGCAGCTGGATGCAAGGCAGCAGGAGGGAAGCAGGTGGGTGCTTTATTGTACAAAATCATTGGCTTGACTTGAAGTCCCACTGCTCATCATGGGGGACACTGCAGTGGTGAACACCACGTGGCCAAAGTTGAGCAGCCCTTGGGCAATTCCCCGTGCCAGACACAAGGTCTGAGCCATCACCAACACCCAGCCTGTGCCCAGTGCTGTGCAGAAGTGTTTCCGAGCAGCCGACAACCACAGCATCCAGAGCACCAGCCAGAGCCTGGCAGAGCCTGGCAGAGCCCAAGCAGTTTCAGGCAAGCATGAGTCAGAAGTTAACCCGCAACTGCAGCAGCTGCCCTCTGCAGGGACATGCCACGACACAGCTAATCCCAGTGACAGCATCTCTCTGGGAACAGGACAGACCAGAATGCGCAGAGTCAGCCCCAATTCCCCACACTTCTGCCAGCAGACACGGGCAACGCCACCAGTGGGGCTGGGCCCCAGCTGACAAACCCCAGGAAGAGTGAGAGTCCAGGTGGAGTGTGACCAATGCCTCGGGACAGGAAGGAGAGATGAAATCCCAGGTCAGGCTGGGGAATCCCATCTAAGAAAATGGTACACACAGGGTACATGATGCTTGCTGCAGTGACAGCACAGTTTTCCAGCTCCATCGCTCCTGAACACATTTTCTCTTGGGACTGGTGCTTTCTGGCAGCAAGGGCATCCTGCTGCCTCTGTCCTCTTTCTTCCCAAAAGCAAAGGCTCTTCTCCCACACCCCACTCATCCCAGTCATCCTTTATCCCACTCCAGAGCACGTGAGCAAGGACCCCACACATCCCACTCCTCCCATCTGGAGCAGTGGGGCTCAGGACACCCCAGCCCTGGGCAGTGGGGGTGGTGGGGATGGGGTGGGCAGGGGCTGTGCCAGCCGGCACTGTGGCGCAGGGCAGAATGCTGCACTATGTGTCCCTGCAGCAGCTGGCCACGCTGCATCAGGGCTCGGCCCTTCAGCCATGGGCTCAGGGCGCTGACCTGGCAGCCGCGCCTGCTCCCCAGCCCAGTTGCAACACAGCTGGAGGAATAAACAGGGAAACACCTCCGCTCTTGGCAGCATGGACATCGTGTTCCTGGTGTTTCGTCCTCTCTTGTATCATCACCTGTGCCTCGACTCTTTCCTGTAACACTCTGGTACCAATTTGTCTCTCCCTGACTCAATCTGCCTCAGTTTCCCTCCCAGAATGAGCCACATCCCCCCACAGGGTTGAGCCTCCCCACACCACCAGCCCTGACTCCTGTCTCCTTCCACTCATATACTCCACCCAAATATGTTTCTACACATGGGAAAATGTGTGTGTTCACTTGATTTATTCACCTGCAATTGAAACAGAGCTGTAGTCCCAGGGTGATGCGATGCCCAAGAAACGTGGCTGCATGCAGGTGCCAGCCAGAGCGTGGTGAATCACAGTTTTCACATTGCAGCAGCACCGTCCTCGCGTGTTTTAAGACCTTCTCACCCAAGTTTACATAATGACCTGCAGGGTACAGCCTGTTCCCCTAGATAATCACAACGAGAAATCATCCCTGGTTCTTGTTCTTGTTATACAGTCATCAGTCACCAAACATTTCCCTTTTACCCCAGAACGTGGGAATAGACCATAAAGCACCAGCCCACGGGGATCTTTACGGTGCTGTATCCCAGGCGGCGCCGCACTGGCGCTGCTTCCCCTGCACTGGGGCAGCGACATCACCCAGGGCTGGGCCACCCGCAGCTACCGCATCCTTAGAGGATGGAGTCACGGTGGGGTGGTTAGTTCTTCTGGAAAAGGCAAATGAGTGCAACTAATTCCCTGTCACACCAGTTAGTTGCGGAGCAGGTCTAGGTAAACCCCAGTGGTGCCAAAACTCTGTGATCCTGCGCCTCGCTGTGGCTGGTCCTGATCCAGTGATCGATGCTGGTATCGCTCTGGCTAAGGGAACTATACCAGAGCTTGGCTTTGGCCCACTCCACCAGCTCTGGAGCCAGTGATGTGGCTTGCAGCATCTCACAGAGCAGTGGTACCCACACTGCAGCAGTTCAAACCCCTTCTCACTAGCTAGGCCATGGCTGAATGGTGCCAGGCATGCAGGGCGGCTTCCCTCCCCTCTTCTGCTGCTTGTAAAACAAAACCAGTCCTAGTTTTACTGTCTGATCTTTGTAACGTAAACAGAGATTAGTTAGAAAGGTTTTATACGCAGCGCTTACCGGTGTAGGTTGGCTGGCGAGATGCTTGCTACCATTTGACTGTGATTTTACTGGTCACAACTAAATTACTTTATTTTGTTTAGTGACAGCGTGTCTCTGAAAGTGCACTGATAAACTGAGCAATTAAAGTGCTGAATGAACCTACTCGCACCCCGCCCGGGAGTAGGCGATGGAGCAGCAGCATTCGCACTGCCGGAGCTGCAGAACCAACCACTGGCACGGGGTGAGCGAGGCGATAGGCACGGGCACCTCCTCCCTTAGCACTGGCTGCCCACGAGCCCAAGCCGTCCAGCAGGAAGCCAGGCTGCAGATGTGACTAAGATTTATCATGTACCCCTTGCAGCTCCTGCTTGGTAGTAAACTCATGAGTTGGTGTGCATGCAGAAGCGGTGCCCATCGTCAGCCATTGGCCAGGCACAGGGAGAGGGACTGCTGCAGGGGCCAGGCAGGTAGCGTGGGGCAGCAAAGCCACAGCACAGCTCCCCTCCCCTTTCTGGAGCCCAAAGAACCTTTCCAAATCCCCATGAAATCCCTGAGCTTGACCAAGGGGTGACCTCAGCTCTCCTGGCTGCTGCCATGCAGGGCTGGGACCCCTCGCCCACCCGCCATGCCGAAGGGCATTGTTAAGCCAAAAGCAATATAGGTTTACACAGAAGCAAGTGTGAGTGGGTCCTATGGGTTTTCCAGAGACCTGATCTCTGTCCTCCAAACACAACCGTCATTCTGGGATGATTTCCTTCCTGCAGAGCTGTTCATGGGTCTCTGCATTGGGCTCTGGTACCAGCATCTCTGCTCTTTTATGTCTTTATATACAGGCAAAAAAACCATCCCAGAAACATTTTCAGCCTTCTTTGCATCTGCTGCAGTCCCCATTAAAGTATTTTCATATTACCAGAGAAATTTAGGGCCAGTTGGTATTTTCAAAACACTACAGTTGAGGCTGGTTTTCCCCACGTCTCCGGCTCCTCAGCTGTATTTGGTTGCTGTCAGTGTGCATCACGCCAGCCCAACGCCCCACTCAGAAGACAATGCCTGGAGTGCAGGAGAGCTTTTCACCATGTTTTTCAGCTGTATTTTTAGCAGGAGGTTTTTGCTTATGAAATAAACTCTCTGGTGAAGCGAGAGAGACAACGCAAAGTCAAGCCAGATTCAAGGTCATTTGGCTTCACAGCTGATGTTTCAAACCGCTGAGCAAATGCCGCCTGTTCTATTTTCAGCGTTGGAGCTGCCAGAGCTGGTCACAGACGTTGTTCTCAAGGGAAATGAGTAGCGATAGAGGGGCAATTATTTTGACAGGACAGAGGTTAAGAGCTGGGTGAGTCCTGGTTCTCTTAATCAAACCTGTTCATTCCAGCTCTGCTTGGAAATGCTGTTTAAACACAGTCCCGAGTTCCACTTTGACAGAATAGCAGGAGGTGCACTTGTGTGATCTAAAAATTAAAAATCACTTTTGTTCCAAACAATGGAACCCGGGGGCATTCAGGAAAGTCTGACGGAGTCCTGATTTAGCAAGAACCTGTGAGTCCTTTTCCTCACAAGACACAAGTGTTACTTTTACAACACTTTGCTGCTCAGCACTGGTTGGTGGTTCCAAGGAGGTTTATGCATGTTTGTTGTTCTGCTGTGAGGAGTTAAGGTCTCCTGCGGGCACCCGAGATGCTTGGGGTTTTACCTTTGTGTGGACAGTGGTACTGGGGTCAGGGATCCCACCCCATAGTCCACAGTGTGCTCAGTAGGGAAGGGAGTGCAGTGCGTGAGATGGAGATTAAGTCATAAAACGCAGGAGCCCATGCTAAACACTGTGAGCATCACAGACAACCAGGCTGCACAGCACTCCTGAGGGCGCCTGGCTGTGCCACTCGCCTCCCACCCTCAAGCAAATAGGAGAGCTGCTCATCTGCTAACTTCATTGTCATTTTATGGAAGCAAAGCTCCTTTCTCCTTTTGGATGTAGCCAGTGGTGCCGCTGAAGCAGAGCTCTGCTCCTTCTGTTTAAGCATCAACATCATCCACAGCGCACATTGGAGACACGTGGGATACAAAAAGCTGCCACGAGAGTCAATGCAGCCATTCTGGGAGCTTCCCCAGGGAAGAGAAACTATAACATCTGATATTTCTTTTTATTAAAAAAATTACAAGATTACAAAAA
>WAAB01017898.1:0-24344 GCA_013389865.1 Piaya cayana
AGCCCTTTGAGTGCAGACTTTTCCTCTGGGGGAGAAATCTGGGACTTGAAGCAGTTTGGTAGAACTTGACCACTTGTCATAGACTGACTGGTTCTTGAAATCAGAATACAGGCGGCTCACCAGCTCTTTTGGTCTGGGGCTGTCTCAGCTTTCAGGATAGAACAGATCCTTATTAATTATTTCAAGCTGTAGTGAGGAAAACACATGGCAAACTGTTCAGCTTCTTGCAGTAGCCCTGCAACAAGACCCGTAGCATAAAAGTTCAACTACATGCAGCAAAAGAGAGGGTGGTGCCTCGTGGCATAGCTGCATGATCAAGTGACTCCTGTAGAAACCAATGTAGTTTGTCATTACCAACCCAAAAGCAATAAACCTACTGCTACATGCTTTTTAAACAAACTTCCAGCCAACAAACAAACAACATGATGGACCTTTCCAGGGTCAGTATTCCAGTCTTTGGTATATTCCGGTATTTCATAACCCATTGTTAAAGGCTGGAAAGAACTTCAGTCATTTACTGGGATAGTGTTATCTTTGTAGAAAGGCGTAAGGGTCTCACTTTCATTTAATTTGCATACTTCTCATTTTACTAGGCATGGAGAGAGGAAGGCCATATCCATAATGCTGTGTGGTGCAGAAAACTTCTGCTCCAGATGTGTACTGAGGTGACATTGTGGCCTTTGGAGCAGGCTTGGCTGCCTGGGTTAGACCAGTTTCGTATCCACCTCAGCATCTGTCTCCAGCTGTGGCGGCATGTTTTGGGAAGAGAGAGAACAGAGCTTGTGACTCTTCTCCTGCCCACCTCTGGGATCTCTGTTCCCTTCCTGCATGTTCCTAGTGCTTGACTTGCTCCTTTGACTGCTGCTGAGCTTTGAGCTTACATTTCAATGGGCACTAAACAGAGGACCCAGCTTTTGACTGGCAGTGCCCATGTGTGTCTAGAACACTCCTTCCCCCCTCCAAATACTTACTTTTTCTGTGTTGAATTTCATCTGCCCTTTGACCATTCACACCATGTACAGTTCCCACATATGGGTCATTGTACTCAGATAACTCCTTATCAGCTCCATACTCTCTTACCTCACTCCTCACCTCTTTTCCAGGCTGCGTACGAAGATGCTGAGCAGCTAAGGTCACTGCACAGACCCCCATGGAAGGTCACTGCTATCCTGGTGCCGTTGTGAGAACTGCCTGTCTGCTGCTGACCTCCCTTTCCTGTTTTTCAACCCCTTATCTACAGATAGCAGGATATGCTTTCTTATGCCTGAATGGCTGTGTTTCCTGAGAAGCTTTCTCCGCAGCATCACTTTGTTCTCAGCAGCTCCCTGGGCTAAAGGAACTGTTGTACCCACAGGAATGGGTGCACTCCCCTGGGTTTTGGGATAGCTGTACAAGTGCCTAGCAGGTCCAGAGCCACCTCCTTGTGTGCACACCTGCTGTTGGGATTGGTACAGTTTCTGAACAAGCCCAGGTGATTTTGCAGCTGGGACAGGACTCAGAGAACATGCTTCTAGCACTCCTGTTTTTCATGTGGTGGAAAGTCAAGTCCAAGACCTTTATTGACTCTACTTTTACTGTGATTAGTTCCTCCTGTTTGTCATTAAATACTCAAGACATATAACCGTATTGAGTTGCCCCTCACTAGCAGCACTTGAGAAGTCTATACAGTACCTGTAATAGCATTGTTGCAGCTCATACCAGACAGGCACGACTCATTTGTCTTCACTTGGACTTGGACATCAGAAATGACATGAAATGTCTTACTGTTTTATTTCGTGATAATTTTCTTCTTCGTCCTCTCTCCACCCCACTGAGGGGCATTTTGGCAGTTGGCAAACATCCTCCTGTTCACATTCATTGAGTGTTACTGCAGGCATTTCTTTCATGTGACAGCTTGAAGAAGGGATGTGAAAGCTTTCCTTCTTGTCTTCCTGGCCTTTCCCTCCATCATCTGACCCTCATGAATGCTCTCCAGCAAACAGTTTGCCTTTCTTGTATGGTAAGATCTGGAAATAATTGCCTGCCACAGCACTTATTTCCATCAGTGAATAAGCTTGTGTAATCATGCTGTGGTCTTTCTCCACAGTTCATTTTCTTAACTCAGAAAAATGCCTTCCTGTTTTAATTTTTTTTTTTTGCACATATTCTGTTTATCCTCATGATTCACCGTTGCCAATAAAGTAGGAAAATAAGGGATAATCGCCACTTAAATACTTTCAAACCAGTGCCATATGTGGGGAAATAAAATCCCAACCAAGGAAAAGGTCCTAACATCCTCCAAAGAACGTGCATTGAATGTGCCCTAGCATTTTCTGATGGATCACATGAAACCTCAAGGTCCTGACAATCTTTTGATTCCTCAAATCCCCAACCACAGATCAAAAGCCGGCTCGCATCAGTGGCTCAGTTGTTACGGTTCTTGATGATCATATGTTTGTGATTGGTATAGGGAGCTCTAGGAGTAGCAAATATCAGAATCTTGTATCATTGTATAGCTCCAAGGAGATTACTGATAAAGAATAATAATATACACACATGCATAATGAATAGAGGCAAACAAAAAAATAGCCAAACAGAAGAATAAAATCTGTCTTGGTGGAGCTTATTAACTTTAATTAAGCAGAAAGAGTTTTGGGGAGTGGTTTCCATCTTTTTAATTTCCTGAAAAAAACAAAGGACAATAAACATCTTTCAAAATATGTGCCCTGAGAAAAGTACATTGTGTGACAGAGAAGGAGCTGTGCGCATGTGTGGGGGTTTTTTTCAATTGTGTAGTATTTACCTTGAAAATAGACACAGAGAACTAAAGTGACTCTATTTGATGTGGCCATCGCCCAGACCCAGTCCCCATCAGAGCATCCGTTTCCTCACTGGGCATCGCTCCTGTGCACTCACCTCCACAATGTGACCCAAAATCAGGTGATCTGAATGTCCTTCCTAAACCCCAGTGATATTTCAGTGTCTCCAAAGGTCCCAGCATGCATTGTGGAGAGGTTATTTCTACCTCCCCCCATTTTCAAAGCCAGACAGTGTGGGGCTCTGGTGCAGCCACCCCCTTTCACATCTCCAAGCAGAGCTACTCTGGGTTTTACTAATACAATTGAGAGCTCAAACCATTTCTCTAGCTTCAGCAACCTGTAATGGTTACTTGATTGCCCATCCATGGTCTTTCTATAAGGAAATAATTCCAACTGAAAAATCATGGGCAAGCTTTGGCTGGATTCAACTACACTTGCAAGCTGCCTTTTGCCATTCCACTTATGCAAAGCAGCAGTACATCCAGACTAAGTAGCTACTTGTTTAACAGATTTAACTCTGTTTTATAGCTCAGGACAATAAATCTAAACCAATAAGATAGCAAATCTATCCTGAATACATACATACATTGGAGATAAAGGTGAAATTTTGGTTACATGGAAGTTTATGAGACTTTTTCTAAGATTTCTCACCCACTGCTCTGGGATTCCTGCCAGGGTTTCTACACCAAGCCACCGTCTTTAGGTTCATCTCTACAGGTGGAGCTCAGTTAATCACAACTGAGGTTCATCAGGATGACGACTGCCAAGGAAGAGGCACTGCAAGGGAGATTTCCATCTCTGTTCACTGGCATTAATACGAAGTCACAGGGATTATTCTCAGTATGTACTGATTTAATTAAAATTAGTTAGATCTGCAGTGAGGGAAAATTAGCAAAGAGAGGAATGTTAGGGAATTCCTTGCTTCTGAACTGTGGAGAAAAGTATGCAATGATAGGATTCCCAGGTCCCTTGCTTGGTTAATGAGGTGCGCTGCATTGGCTGTGTCTTCTTGGTGCAAATGTAGGATAATCAGCACAGTCTGGAATTGCACTCCTGGGAACACCAGTCTGTTATGCTCCTGCACCATGGCTTGAATCTTCTCCTATTCTGAGTTAATAATAAACACAACCCAGCTAAGTGATATACGTGACACGTTTATTGCCTTGTCCTTTAGAAGCAATTTCCTCTCTGCTCTGTTTTCTCACAGACAGTGTAATTACTGAGTTAAAGAGAACAGAAAAAAAAAACCGAAGGAACTTTCCAGATTTGATCTTTCCCAGATGAAATGGCAAAATTAATGAGCCAGTGTGTTCTCTTCAGAGATGTAAGGAGATATACCCTAAGGTTAACAGCTGCATTTCAGCAAGTCTTCAAGTGAAAGGACACAGTGAAATCAACTCCATATAGGTAGACCTTAGCAACAAGAGATTTTTAGATTATTATACCCAAGCCATGGGTTTGTGCCTACATGGAAGGCTGGCAGCCATGGCATTCCCAGCTATGTGTTGCAAAGCAAACCCAGCTACCATTCCTCATGTAACGAATTGCTTGGTTCCATAAAGAAGAGAAAGAAAACTGAGGTGAATTCCTAACACTGTTGGAGCAGGTGACTATTTACTTTATCAGAACTAGGGTTTCCCCTAGCAAGCTGCTTTGAGTTGGCTTGAGGAGGGGAGAACTCCAAGTGTTTTTTGTTGCATGTTCTTCCTCTCTTCCTCTGCAGCCCCATCACCAGGGAACCAGCAAATAATCCCTCGATTGCAAATTGAATCCCTCTATTGCACCAGCAGGTGTGCTAAACTGTCCTAATAGTTGCATAAAACAGAAGGCTGAGAGGAGTGTGAGTGTGCAGGCTGAGAAGCACAGGAGGGAAAAGCCTTGGGCTTCTCTGCAGCAGTGTGCCCATTGAGAAATAGTTTCCATGCATACTTTCAGCCTCTTCTGCTTGGAAAGAAAGAGCAGAGCCCTAAGGCATGATCACTACAATAGGCTCTGTGTAAGATGCTGCTTATAAGCATTTGTCAAGCTGCAGTGAGCGTAGGACAGCGTGGCAACGCAACGTGTCCTCATTCGGCACTGCTTCCCGTGGGTAATGGATCATGCTGGGAACTAGGCAAGGCACTGCTTGATTCTGGCAGAGGGAGGCAATCAAAGGTTCCTGTGTTTTAACCTCTGAAGTCCCAAATGATTTGGCTTCTGACATCCTCAGAGGGCCTCCATCAATCTCTGACTACAGGCCAACATGAGCAGGCGCATTGTCCAGGTGACAGGACCTGGGCATCAAATTGTCTCCTGCAAAGTGCTGTCTGCTTCCCTGTTGGTCCAAAATTTGGAAACTTTCAGGACATACTGCAAAGCCTGAAGTTGTTCATGAATCCAACACTCCATACTAGATTTCAAGAAGGGTAATTTAGTGGTAGAAAACCAAGGAGGCAGAGACAGCCAGCAAGAGGGTGACATGGATGGACCGGTGAAGACGTTATCCATGTTACAAGGGAGATGAAGCTCCCATCACTCATCCTTCTCCAGTATCACCAGACCAAGGACGAGGGGGACACTTGGAAGGGTCAGACCCCTCTAACCTCTCTTACAGGAAGTCTTCTTTTTTACAGTTGTCCAGTGGGGCTGCCTCTGAAAACCTCCACCACCAAGGAGGGCCTTGGGAACACTCTGATCACCTCCCATACAAGGGCAGGTTGAGAGAACTGGATTTGTTCATCCTGGAGAAGAGAAGGCTCCAAGGAGATCTTATAGCGACCTTCCAGTACCTGAAAGGAGCTAGAGGAAAGCTGGGGAGGGACTATTCACAAAGGCTTGTGGTGATAGGATAAGGGGCAATGGATATAAACTGGAGAGGAGCTGTTCCTAGACATTAGGAAGAATTTCTTCACCATGAGTGGTGAGGCACTGGCACAGGTTGCCCAGGGAAGCTGTGGCTGCCCCATCCCTGGAGGTGTTCAAGGCCAGGCTGGATGGGGCCTTGGGCAGCCTGGTCTGGTGGGAGGTGTCCCTGCCCACAACAGGGGGGTTGGAACTGTATGATCTTTAAGGTCCCTTCCAACCCAAACTATTCTACGATTCTATGGAAGCCCTGGTGTGCGGCCCCTCATGGCCAAACCAACCAGTCAATGGATCTGTTGCCACAGCAAAATCTCTGCTTCTTTCCAGGCAGTTGTAGTGAGATGAGCTTGAATGAGGATGTTTACTACAGCCTAAGGGAGAGATGGGTACCCTTGGGTTTGTAATGCTGGGATATCCCCATGCTCTGGGTCAAACATAAAGAAATAATTAAATTTAATCCTTCCGAGGCAGCAATTATGGGTCATTTCATCTGGTGTAAATCAGCATGGCTCTGCTGGGGTCAATGGAACAAGCCTAGCTTGTGCCAGCACAGGTTCTGGACTGGTGCCTGTCATTGTGCACACACACTGCTGAGTGTCCTGAAATTAGAATGAAAGATTAATAAAATCATATTCTGCATTGTCCTCAGCACAGGCAGGCCATTTGGAATAGCACAGCAGCCATGTATTGCCAGTGGCTCTGCCCCATGTTGTTTCCAAAACTTACTGATGTGTATAGAAATGAATATGCCTACATGGTGAAAAGTATTATTCTCTGCATCTTCTGGTAATTTAGCCTTATGGCTAAACAATTAACTTCATTTAGCTGCATAGATTTTATTTTAATTCACATGTAGCACTCTGCTTGTAAGAGAGTTGTTCTCTAGACAGTGTTCCTGGGAACTTAGGGGCTGGTGCCCCACAGGGGTTTGCTCACATGCTGCCCCCAGTAGCAGTCAGAGCCAGATGTGTCAGAGGATTCAGTTCTTCATCTCCTGCAGTTCCTCCAGAATTCATCTTCATTGACAGTCACTCTGAGCCAACAATTCATTACAATTTGCAATAGCCATGGTCATTTGGCAAATTGAACTCCACTCCTTCACTTTTGCAGTATGTACGGCACTGATCCAGAGAAAGACTTAACATGCAGATTTTCTGCTTTGAAACAGCCTCTTGTGACTGTACTACCCTGACACTATGCCTCTTTTTCCCTAAATAAGAAAATATGTTTTTGTGGAATCCAGCCATTTGCTATGGTTTAGACTCTCTCCCAAAACCTGTAATTGAATTTTGCAGGTCAGATCCCAAACTCACTTGATGTGGTCTTGCTTGGATATTAAAAGGTATTATTGCCTTCAAATAAGTAACAGAAGATTTGCTATTTAATCATATCACACTTCTGATTTGCAACATAAACAATTTTGTGGTCCAGCTGAAGACTGGAGCTGAAAAAGAAAAGCAGATTAGATTTTATTTCTGGGAGGTGTAATAGCCTTTATTCTTGCAATTACTCACCTATGTCATCTCAGATTAGAGTTAATTACTGAAAAAGATAAGCTGTTCTTGCTTTCACTGTTACAGCTAGAGCGATACTGGATCAGTAAGACATGACACATGTTCATTGCACTTCAAGAGACACGTTCTTGAGTGAAAATTGACAGAACAATTTCAGTAGACGTAAAACCTCCTGGATTTCCACAGGCCTGTGGATACTACTGCCACAGAGACCATTTTTGCAGTATTTGCTCTAAAGATGGATCAGCACTAGTGCTTCAATTTTATGCCCCTAGTACGCTCAGAGTGGCTTGCTGTGAAGCTTCTTGTACTGAAGGAGCCTTGCTAGGCCTGCTGTATGACAACAGAAACCTTAACAGCCACACTCTGAATCTGCTAAAGGGTTGTCAAGTGTTGACAGATCCCTGTTGGATTTCTCCTACATTTGAAAGACTTTGCAAACTAAGGTGTTTCCGAACAGCTCTTTCTGGGAAAGCTTCAGTTCCTGGCCTTGGCTGGGTTCAGGTTTATTCCCCTGCATCACAGAGAGCATCTTCATAGCTCAGAATGGCAGAACTTGGGATCTTGTGGAACAATCTCACCTGTGATGCCTATATCAGAGGTATCTCAAAGGCAGCTCTGATTTCTCCTGTATTCCCTGATCCATGTCTTGCTAGTTAAGACAGATGTTTATTGTTTGAGCCACTGAGTCTGTATTGCACAAATTATCACGGCAGACATGTGAATCTGCAACATTAATTCATTTTGTAGGATTTCAAGGGGGTATTGACGTGATCTCAATGTCTCTCTGTTGATCCAGGGACAGCAGAAGGAAAAAAAGGATTGTCTAAACAGGAGTCAGAGCTGCTGGCTGCCCTGGTGTGTCCCTCTTCCCTCCTCTTTCTCTCTTTAGATTACTGAGGAAGCATGTAGACATTAGTCCTAGCCATTAACACCCTGTTTCTACCCCTCACAGCATCCTAACTCAGTGCTCTGCTTTCATCTGTAGCTCTCTCTGGTTTTGCACATCATTACCCCCTGGTTATCACACCTTCAATTTAATTTCCTTGTTACACCTGGAAAAACTTCCCTGTTGGGAGCAGTGCATGCGAAGAATTTCATTCCTTGCTGCAGCCTCCAGTTTACCTGTGAGGTGAGTGGAGGCAAAGCCAGCATTGCTCAGGCACTGGACTGGGAGAAGAGGGATGGCCATCGGGATTCTGAGGTCCCCCTCTGCTGTGGGCTTTTTGTCTAACTGGGGGTCATTTCACCTCAGCATTTAGACTTGAGAAAGGTTTTGAGCAGATCATTTCCCCAGTTTTGTAACATACTTCATTATTACAGGTGTGCTTGCTGAATGTTTCGAACTATTCTCACATCATTGTGCTTAGTTTCCCTCCTGTCTTCATTTAAATCCCCCTTGAACACTCACTCCTTCCAAGAGGCCTATAAACGCTAACCTATGTCAAGATAATGTCATTATCACTACCATCGATGGAGTAACTCATGAGTGCTAAAATAAATCACTTTCCCTGGAGATTACTCCCTAAAAGCCAAATGTAATCAGTAAAGCTTGGGTTTGACAAGGCTGTCACAGATAGAATTCATTTACTAATGAGTTGCAGCCTGAAGTCCACATTTGTAATGTGTCTGTGGTTGTAATGAAACATTACAGAGACCTTCTTCTCAGCATTTGTTGCTTGTTAGATACACTGGTTGTCAGATATGTCTTCCCACTGGATGGGAAAGTTTTTTTCTTCCTCTTCCCCCGGCTGAACAATAGATCTGTGAGCATCATGCTGCCAAATGCTGTTCTCTAAAATCACTTTTGTTCCTTTGGAATAATGTACCTCTTCGGCCTAAATCAGCATGCCAGTTGTACTATTGCCTAACCATGGAAGGATGCTGCCTTGTGCAGTGTTTCCTATAGAATAGTTTCTCCTGACAGCTGCTGAGAGAAAAATAAAGGTGCTATCTGTTCACTGTGCTATCAGAAGAAAACTTGAATCATCGATAAGGATGGTATCTAAGCAACCAAATGCAGCCTACAACCATAATAACAGCACTTTGGAAGTAAATCACTTTTAGCCTGGTACACATGAAGACCCACTCTCCAATTAATGGTGAATTCATATCGGCTCCATTGTCTGGCATGCACCCATTAACAGGGCTGAAGTGCTTCTAGAACAACATTTTAAGGTGTAAAACAAAACTCAGAGGCATTTGGATTTGCTAAAGACTAATTATTTTAAAGATGTTTTGCAGAAAATATCCTAAAGATTTTAATAAACAATAACAATTCTTACCTTTTTCTACCCTACAGGGTATCCTGGTGAATTGTGTCTCTGTTCGATGATGACTCCTAGAAGCTACAGAAAATATATTCTCTGACATAGGGTTTTTTAATATTTTGCCTAACTTCCCTCATAAAACAGGGTCCTAAGTACCATCAAGCATGGTGTTTGTTACAGTACAGCATCTTCATAAAGAAAATGCATTCTTTGTAAGAGATCCATATACTATGTCGTTGTCTGCTCTACTGAAATTTAAACAAAGGTCAGGAAAGGATGAAAAATGATCTTTTTCAGGTAACAGGAAAGAACTGTAGAAAATACCTTTCCCTGTCACAGTCCACCGCTTAAATCCATCACTCCTCAGCTCTGCCCTCTGCCATGCATCTGTCTTTCTTAACTGCTCCTCTCCTCCTGTCTTACTGCTGAGAAAGAGTGATGCTGCCTGGGGGTTGGTCCCCAGTGAAGTGGCCCCAGAGGAGGTCTCATCTGTGGCTGGTAGCCCTTCTCCTCTCCCCAGGGGAGGAGATGTGGCCCGTGATTTCTCTTAGTCAGGGAACAAGCCGAGAGGACTCACATCTTTATCTCCATCCTCCTGATACATTTTGATAAGCAGGGAGGGACTTGGAGGACCTATTTGACCATGAAAAGGGAGATAATATTTTAAACTGTACTGTGTAAGAGAGCAGTTAACAGCCAGTTGTCACCCTTCATGCATTTTGTGAGGACAGCAAGGGCTGCAGTGACTGGTACACATGTAAACCTATAGCAGACGTGTCTAGGAGCACTTGAACATGGAAGAATAGGGTTTTGGCTGAGGAAGGAAGCATCCTTGGTGGTTAGGGACTGGCTGGGAGAGGTGGCAGAGAGCCCAGGGAAACCTGCTCCCTCTTTCACTCATTCATGACGCTCAAAGGGTCATAAACTCTGTGGTTCATGTGGAAACAAGGACCAGAACTTTGGAAAAACGGGTGCTTGCTGGGGACAAAAACACACAAGCCCAGTGGCCACCCAGGAGACTGAGCAGCTTACAAAGAGCTTCTCATGCTGCAGTTTGGGTCTTTTTAAGTGGCATTTTAAGTGGCAGATTTCCCTGTGATTCCACTGGGCCTAGATGTAAAATGAGGATGGAAATATTGCATCTGCCCGTGCTTTGATTACTTAGTGTCTGTCACAGTTAGTGCTGAACATCATTAAAATACAACTAATACCAAATTACTTGCAAGACCATGCTAGAGGAGCTGTAGAAGCTCAAGGACAAGGCAAATGAGCATGGAAATCTGAGTCTGGCCATCAGAGATTGCTCCAAGGCCTGAAAGAAAATAGCGCAAGGAATGTTTGCACTTGCATAGGGATTATTTCAGGTCTTCTTTATTTCATGATGTATTTCATATGGGTGTATCAAGAAGAAAAGCTATTTAATATTGACCATGAGCATCAGGGTACAAAGGACACAAACAAGCGCATCCAAATGCAACCTATGAGTCCAAGGGCAACGAATTCTTCAGCTGAACCCGAACAAGATTGTGAGCTTGACTTCCCCATTGACAGGACAGAGGACCACCAAGCCTCTTCTATGGATAAACTTGAGTCGTAAAACCCAGCCTGGAGTTATTTTTTTGCTCTGGGTGATCCCCTGTTCCATGATAGGAGGAACTCTTGAGGATGAGCATAGGTTGATGGTTCAGGCAGTGTTGGATGCCCTGGACTCATGGCAGTGGAGGAGCTGGGATGGGAGACCCATCAGAGACAAGTCTGCTATCCCAGATCTGACACAACTATGCAAATCTGTGCAAAGAGTAGACTGATATTTTCAGGACTCACAGCCTATGCTGTGTTGGCTGTGGAGGTGTTCTCATGGCACAGGATCAAATCACTGGAAAACAGCTAGACTGGGGAGAGGGCACAGGAATGGAAAGGTCTCTACACCCTAATCACAGTTATCCATGTTATTAATTACCTACAAAACCGGAATTCAAAAGTGCAGACATAAGAGATCTCTGGGGTCTCCACATCTCTTGCAAAAGCAGAGTTAAAAAGACCAGAACATCCTTCTCAGGACAGCTTCAGACATTTTTTTCTCTCCTGATTTAAAGATTTCAATGTCAGCTTCTCAGCTGTACTTGCACATGGGGTACATATGGAGGAGAAAAAAAAAAAGCAATAACTGGTGCCAAATGGGGCCTGCTGCAGGCTTTAACAGTCCTCTCCACTTACTATTAAAATGCAGCTTTGCCCAGTGAAAATGCTGCTTTACTGCTGCAAAAATACTTCCCAAAGACAGAGCCCTCAGAGCACAGCAGGGAAATGTGCCATGGAACAAGCAGCTCTGGGGTGCTGGGAGCAAGGCTGAGAGGAGCAGCCAGGTCAGGCTGTCCCAGAGACCCCCGGTCCTGCTGATCCAGGCGGCAGGGGCTCAGCAGCCCAGGGAGCTGCTGGGTAGATGGCCCAGGGGCTATGGGAGAAGGCAGTGGTGATGCACGACATGCCCTTCTCAGAATCACAGGATCACCAGGTTGGAAAAGACCTCCAGGATCATGATGTCCAAACATTCCTATCAACCACTAAACCATGTCCCTGAGCACCTCATCCACATGTTTTTTAAATACATCCAGGCTGCCCCTGGTGACAACTCATGGCACCATGCACAGCTTCACACCTGTCTCCTACATTTTGCTCCCTGCTATACCTTCCCAGGTGAGCTTCTGTCCTCTGTCTCACCTGGATAGCAGTGGGAACATCTCTCCAGCTCTGGCAAGCTGCCTTCACCTGAGACCTGGCGCCTTCCCCTTCACACCTTTGCAGTCCTGGCCCCATTTCTACTTTCCCCAGTCCGTGTGCAGCAAAAGGCGATTGTACATCCCTGTCTGTATCCCACCACCCTGCCTCAGAGCTGGGACCAGCTGGTCTTCCCATTGTCCTGTATTTTGCATGACACTGCTCGGAGGGGTCAACAGTGTCTGGGGCTCCTCCACATCAGCCCTGTCAGGAAGAAGGGGGAGAAGTGGCAGCCAACACCCAGAAGACAACACACCATCGAAGCTTGGGAAATCCATCCAATTTTGATGTTTGTGGAGGGTTGTGGCACTGCCGCTGTCCCCAGGAAGTGGCTGGCAGCTCTTTTGAAGCTGCCTGCCCCCCATCTGCCTGCCAGCTGCCCTCCTCACCACCGCTGCCTGCAAAGCCGTAGTGGGTGGGCGGCAGAACCCAAGTGATGCTCAGGCTCGCTCTTCCATGGGGTGGTGGGCTGCCCACAGCACGGATGGACGACGTGCTGCCCGTGCAGCATTGAAGGGTGGGTTTTCAGAGTGGTGGTTGTGAGCTGTGGTTGTGGCCCTTTGGATTTTCCTCCTCTCTTCCACAGCAGCTGGTATTTGCTGAGCAGCGGGCCAAAATCCATTTCTGATTAAGGCAAATTGCATTTCAGTGGGACGCTAAATACTTGCACAGATGTACAGGGGACGTTTAGCTTGGAGCTGCACAAGGACAGTGCTGGTTAAAGTATTGAACCCACATCAGGACTGTGCCGGTTACCACATAAACCTAAATTGCTGTTTCAGAGACACCCAAAAACAGGGAACAGGATGCATTGCCAAGGTCGGTGGGGATTCTTAACCCCTTCTGCTGATTCTTTCCGATTTCCCTAGGAAAGAGGGTTCAAGTCTTTTGAGGAACGGCTGAGAGAGCTGGGATTGTTTAGCCTGGAGAAGAGGAGGCTGAGGGGAGACCTCATTGCTTTCTACAACCACTTGAAAGGAGGTTGTGGAGGGGAGGGAGCTGGCCTCCTCTCCCAAGTGACAAGGGACAGGACAAGAGGGGATGGCCTCAAGCTCCACCAGGGGAGGTTCAGGCTAGACATCAGGAAAAAATATTTTATGGAAAGGGTCATTGGGCACTGGGACAGGCTGCCCAGGGAGGTGGTTGATTCACCTTCCCTGGAGGTGTTTAAGGGATGGGCGGATGAGGTGCTGAGGGGCATGTTTAGTGTTTGATAGGAATGGTTGGACTCAATGATCCAGTGGACCTTTTCCAATCTGGTGATTCTATGATTCTTCCAGAACTATTTTCTTGCCTGCACTAACTGTGCCTGTTCTCAAGAGCCATACGAATCTCACCCACCTGACAGCATCCTCAGCGTTCTCTGGTGGCCTCCTAAAATGCAACAGGAGGCTGCAAAATACTTGGTAATCCAAGCTGTCTCTGCCTTTTGTCTGCATCTCATCTGTGATCAATACCCTTTTTAAGGCATCTTGCATGACTCTGCAGAGTTTTCATCACCAAACAACATGCAGAAGAGATGCAAAATGGTGCAGTGTTTTTTTTTTTTTTAGTCCTTTTCTTGTCTTGTAGGTGGTTTCAGCATGTGTATTTTTGCATTCATTGTTTCAAAAACTATACACTCACACATAACGCAATAGGCAACTTTTACTGCTGTTACCTGCTCGCCGTGTCTCTCTACGCCCAAGTAAGACTTGTCTTCCTCTTTTTTTGTAGCAACCTACTGGTGAAGAGCCAAACTTTTTAGTGGTTGTAGTCAGCTAAGACAAATTTTTATGAAGTGAGTTAAAAAATGGAAAGTGAAATTAGAGGCCACATTTAGTTGGGAAAGCACTAATTGCAAAGCATTAGAAGGTGGTAGAATTGGTAAAAAAAATATGGAAAGAAAATAATGAGCTTGAGGAAAACTTTTTTTTGTTGTTGTTGCCAACATCACTATGTTTTCAGAATATTTTGCCCACACTTAAAGCTGCCCTTCTGGGGAAAAGAAAATGATCCCCTTTTTTTCAGAATAATCTGTGGGAAACTGTGAGAAATTGTATATTCTGTTACCCTGTCTGTATTGAAATTTCTGTGGAAACCACAGGCAGAGACAGAGGTGAAAAATACTGGGTTGGAGTGGAAAGGAATGAGTGGCTGTTCTTGGGGTATAAAAAAATAACACAGGTGTTAAAGTGCCCTCCTGTGCCAACCCAAACAAAGGGTGGTCTGCTCTCAATTTTCCCCTGAGTTACAAGGGTGTGGTTTCCAACTACAACGAGATTTCTTTCTGTAAAATTCAGTCTAAGAATCAAGATTATTTTTTTAAACTGAAAAATTAACAAGTCCAGGGATTTCTGGACTCACGTGCTTTGGCAAATGAGGACAATTTTAATGGCATTAGAATCAAGTGGACAAATGGGACTAATTTGCAGTATAGTAGATTTCAGATATGTGGAGAAATTGCTGGTGATAAAGATTTATGAATGCTATGTTCACACTGATTAAGTGCCTGCTTGTTGTTACTTACAATTTAATACCAGTTCCCCTCAAATTTTTTTTTTGTTTTTTTTTTCTTTCTTTTGTTTTTTTTTCATCTTGTGGCCTTTTTTGGGTCAGGAAAAGAAGAGAGCAAAAGGATTTCAAGGATGTAAGTGGAGCCACGCTCCATGCACACCAAAGAATCAACAATTTCTTTGAGGTCACAGACATTGTTAAATCACACTCAAAATGTTGAGCACTTTTGTCTCAGCTGATACCATCAAGCAGATGTTTGGTTGTTTATTAAACGTGGAGATAAAGCTGAACTGGTGTGGTAAGGACTGTTGCTTACCCATGAAGCCTGCCCAGGGCACCATACAGGTGGGAGACGCTTCAGACTTTGGCCACCGTGCTTCCCTTGCAGGTGAGATGCACAGCACGTGCAGAAGTGCTTGGGAAGGGGTGGCTGAGACCCAGAGGGTGGTGGAGAAGCCCTGACTCCACTCTTTCCTGCCACCTCCAAGAAAAAGAAGAAGGAAAGGCGAGAAGATTTTTAAAGCAAGACATGACTTCTGCTGCTTGGACCCTTAATGTGAATTCCAGGCAGTCTCAGGAGGGGAACAGGTGGGAAGGGAACAGCCTTTCTTGTCTCCTAGACTCATCCATGCCTCTATGGGACAAGTAGGTTTTCCCTCTGCCCTGCAGCACCCCTGTGCAGGATCAGGACAAAGCAGCTCTCAGATAGCCCTAGGCAATGCTGAGCTCCTCATAAAGTCTTTTGATTTCAAAAGAAGTTTTGCATTCAAATGTTATTAAGCTCTTGGGGCTCTGAGTTCTTTTGTATCCTGAAATGATTGCACTCTGGGAAAGGTTTGGCAGGCTCTCAGCTCCTCTAAACATATCTCGTCAGTAACTGATGCCAAGGAATGGCTATGGCAGGCTGTTGCTGCTGGTGGGAGCAAAAAGCTTCTCTGGGCCATTCTGCCTCTAGAAATTTGTTATGCGCTGTTGGATGTGATGCCAAGTTGTTTAGGGGGAATTTCTGTGGCTCCTGAAATATTCTGAACTTGAAGATGGCCCTCTTCCTGTATCAATGGCTAATATTCTTAAGGCTTCTTGTCTAACTGCTCTTTCTTTAAAAGAATAATCTTTGGGATCCGGTGTAAGGTAGCAGTCCCAAAGCATTATTTCTTTAGGATTATCAAAATACACAGGAAAAAACAAACCCAAGAAACAGTCAGAAGTAAAATTGACTGGTCAAGTGAAGTTATTTTACTCTGTGTAATTTTTCCTTTGAAATGTAGGTTTTCAATTTCATATTGTACCATAAACAGTGGATAGCGCCTGTGACCTTCTGAAGACCAATTCACACATGTTACATGCCTTGTGTTCAGTCTTTATAAGAAACCTGAGGTGATCTTAGTAACTTTCTACCTTCTGCATTTCTTGCTTTTCTTCTCACTTATTTTTACACTTACAGATTCTTGGCATTGCTTAATTTGGGATGTTACATAAAACACTTAAACAACTGTAGCGATTGTTTAAATATTAACCCTAGCAGAATGAATGTAATATCATCAATTATTTTTGATAGATGATTTCCCTCTTTCAGAGACCAGAAAATCCTTATGTAGCATCTGGTGAAATAAAGTCCAGGAGGAAAGAGGTTAGCAAAGGAGGCAGACACAAAGATGGAGGCAGAAAGAGCCTCTGACTTTCTCTATTTAGCTGTGGGCACCCTCTACCACCCCACCTGTTCCATGGCTCCAAGATTTGATGAGCAGATTTGAATCTGAACTGTTAGGCTTACTGAAATATTTTGAGGATACATGCTGAAGGTCTAGGACTGGATTCATCCTATACACGGAGAATCAGAGGTAAACGTGCAGTTGACTGATTTCCCTACTCTTTCAAAACCAGGCATCTCTAGAGAGCGGTTCACAAGTTAGTTGGACCATATCTCTCTCTTTTTTAAACAGACTAAGGTCAATTTTGCAAAGTATTGTTCCAAACCCATCTGTTATTATTGAAAATTCAGGCAGTTCAGGGTATCTTGCCCAGGAAATGGGCATCCAAGTCACCATCCAAAAAGGAATTAGGTGGAGAAAATATTCCTGTCCTTTACCTAGTAAGAAAGAAGTTTAGAAGAAGTAAGACAGACAGTTTAGAAAAGCACCTTTAAATCACATTGCAAAGGTCCTTTACTCCAATGGAGATGATGTGGAGTGTGTGTTCAGTGAGGCTTTCACCTGTCAACAGCTAACACATTTCTATCAAAATCAATAGGAGCTGGCAAAGGTAACACTTCCAAAGAGTCTGCTAAACAGGAGCTCCTTCTTCCACTCTGACCATTAAACACTCGAGTCTAAATCTCCCTCAGAATTCCTCCCAATCAAGTTTCTTTTATGGTATTTGGGATGGTAAGCAATTTTTCAGAATGCCTTTTTGAAAATGTGAGTGTAGGTCCTTTAAGATGCTTCTTGTGACCACATAAATTGGGAAGGGGTTGTGATAGCCAAGAAAATTTGATTATCAATTTGTTGAGTATGTTCTTAGGCAAATCGAGTGAAACAGAGTAATTTTATTTAGCTTGAAGTATCTGGTAAACATAAAGAGAAAAAGGGCTCTGTAGTTGGACAGGTCTTATCTCAGTATCTTTATTTACATTTTCAAAGAACACTGACGCAATCAAGCTACCAAAAGAACTGCTTTCCATCAGCCTGGGAACAGAAACAAATTCATCTTTAATAGTGTTGTGTGAAAACTATGGCAAATGTTATGTAAAACTGTGCAAACAGAATGTTTGTGTTCTAGTTCCAGGTCATTTAGTGGGCAAAAAGAGAGACATTTTGTGTGAAATAGCCATGGAATGGTTTGCAATTATGTAAGGATAGGATCTGCTGGATCAAACTAATGGTGACATGCCGAGAACCAGATGCTTCAAAGCAAAATGCAAGACATCCCAGTGTGGATAATTATGAAAAAGACTGACCACAGGGGAAATTTCTGCATAAACGACTTTAGTCCTAAAAAGCTACATGTTTATATTGCTTCTGAGAAGGTTTTAGTCTGATTTCCCACAGACACAGGGCTTATGCAACCAGTGCGCTGCCTGGCTGTGCAAATCCCCGACTCTCTCCCTCCCTGTCTGCTCTTCTGCCTTCAGCAATCTCTGAACACATCTGATCTGTGCCACATGGAGTGAAGGAGGGGAAGTCTCACAAATAGTTAAGTTCCTACAGGTTTCATGAATATAAGCTACTCTCCAGTGAGGAGAGAAAGGTATTTGTGCAAGCTCAGGGTGAGCTTACACCTCATTAGAAACCAGAGAAACCACACGGGAGAGCATCTTATAACTGCTCCAACTGTGGGAAAAGCTTCAACTGTGGCTCTCCATCAACATGAGATGCAAATCCTAGGTAGTTACTGGCACTAATGGCGCTGTCTCTTTTTCCTATTGATTATAACCTTGAATATCCTCAGGATCTAATATAAATGCTTATTTCTTTGTGACTGAACATGTTCTTAGCTTTAACAACATCCAGGGGCAATGAGTGTTAGTTAAATAAAGTGCAGATAGGATATTTCCTTCTGGTACCAGAAACCTACAGATTTTGTTGTAGCTCTTCCCATAAAACAGCTTGGCTTAATTTGTGCATGATGTTCTTCATGGGGCAGCACACTAATTTGTAAATTAATTAGAATTAAGTTGAAGGCAATCTCATGCCTCTGGGGAAAGCTAGACTTTATCATTCCAAGGTATTGAAACCTTGCCTCTTTGCCACAATAGACTGTTTGACCCTTCTCTGAAGTCCACATCATTTTAGACAATCTATATTATCCCTCATCTCCAATCATGACAGGGACATCATGTGATACCAATCTTTTTCACACTGAACTGCTGCAGGGCCTTCAGGACAGAGATACACAGTGTCTTCAAAGCTCGTCCATCCTTTCACGGACCCTGAGCCACATTGGGCTACCCCATTCCAGCCCTTTCGCCTTGCACTGCCAAATACCACACTATGCACTTCTTCATAACTTTTACAGCAACATGAATTAAATGAAGCCTCCTAGGAGAAATACATAGTCCTTACCATTGGCTTGGATGATATTTTGATATTCAAAAAAAGTTATAGTAGGAAGTCCTAAGGCGGAAAGGTGGGTCCCCTAAACTAGATGAAGACATGCATACGTCTGTCCCACAAAATTCAGCAGCTGGCATAACATTCCTAATTGGGAAAGTTATTCACGGATATTTTGGCAGCTTCTCAAGGTAGCCTTATTTCAATTGCAAATGAAAACTTCTCTTTACTTTTCATTAACTTCTGTGCAATTATGCTATTGTCCCTAGGAGCAGAACTGGGAAGGCACTTTGGCACACTCACCTGTGGAGTACTACTCCTAAAATAAAATAAATAAAATAAAATAAATCTATATTTCATTTGGAGCCCCAAATGATTTATAAGATGAATCAACCTGTCAGGGACGTTCAGTGCTGGCAAACAATATGTCATGTCTCAGATGGTGGATTACACAGTTCAATAGCTTGACTGCAAACCTCAAATATGCAGGAAAACATAGTGCTGGAGTCTGTTTAGGCAAGATGTTAATTGAACAAGCTCAGAAATTCATACTGTGTATACATTCCTCCCCAGAGTGAGCTGAGCCATGTGTTCATTTAGTTTTCTTGGAGATGTGGCTTTTATGCACATGGAAGAAGAGGCACTGAAAACTCCTAAGTGGCCTGAGCGAAGAGAGGCAGCAGGACCCACAGACCCAAGCGGACAGGCACCCTGATACTCTGAAGGACTGATGGCTCTTTTAGGCAGGTTCTTTCTGAAAGGAGGCTCAGGAGAATTTTGCTTGTTTTTTTTTTTGTGAAGTTGCTAAGTGTTAAGTAATTTTGATAAGACCACCTATTTTGATGTAACATTGTGCTTCTCTGAGCAGCCACAGAATCACAGAATGACAGAATACCAGATTGGAAGGGATCTCAGAGATCATCTGGTCCAACCTCTTTGGTAATAGGTAGTTTAAATGAGATGGTCCGGAAACCTTTCAAGCTGAGCCTTAAAAGTGTCCACTGTAGAGGAAACATGCCATTTTCTGAACATTTTAATTTTTTGGGGACCTAAGTAATTTATGTCCATGCATGCAACATACTTTATGTTCCAGTCTTCTCTTCCATGTTGACCACAAATCCTCATTTCCACACTTCCATATAATCTACTAGGAGGGTGATATTTTGGCCTTTGAGAGGGTTCTTAACAAAGATCAGATGCTGCCATCGCTTATGAAAGAGCCAAGTTTCCTTTACCAGCTGTGGTATGCACTGGTAAAAAAAAAAAAATTCCTCAGAGTGAACCTTACAGCAAAGTTCTTGTATTTAGCAGGTGAAAAGTCAATACTCAACCTGTAGTGAGATTTGCTCACGGAAAAGCCCTGGAAGCTGTTCTTAGCAGCGGGGAATTAGTCATCCTTGGAAGGCTGCTAGCTGCTCGACACTTCTGGCCTGCACTGGGCTGTGCCGTGCCACGTGTGAGAACTGCTTTGGAGGCTGCACAGTGTTAACAGCAATTCCTGCTTTGCCTCAGGTGTTGAGTTTAAGCACATGGGTTTTGGTTATTTTTGGAAAACATGAGATCACGTTCCAGACAGCTTTCTCTCCAGCCAGAAGTTTGTCCTTCTCTGGGCTGGGGGGCCTTGCGTCTGCAAGGGATTTCTGCTGAACGGATTTGGAGATGCAGGAAGGTAGGGAGGCGATGCAAGGGTGACTGAGGGCTGAGAAAGGGGCATTTTCAGTGTCAGATGGAGATCAGGCAGCAGAGACGGTGGAGCAGTGAGGTCATGGAGTGAGGTCTGAGGAGAAGAGTCTATTAGTGCATGAAAAGCTGTGGATAAAATCATGCTGCACAAGGACTAAGGCAGCTCCTAAAATGATTTACAAAGATGAAACACAGGTGATGAAGGAAGAGGTCAGTTTGGTAAACCTGAAAGCTGGCTTGCCCACAAGGATGTTAGCTTGGAGCAATGGTTCTCCTTGGGAAGAAGAAAGATGGCTGCAGCCTGATGTCCCCTTCAACATCCAATTACCTGTGATCCCCAGAACCACTGTGCCAAACAGGGAGAAGAGCCTTACTCAGGACCGCAAGGGGAGTGCTGAACTTGGACAGCCAGTGGAGAAAGGGAAGGAAAGCCCTGGTGAGGATGACCCCATCCAGCTGTGGGGGCAAAACATGCACTCTGGCAGGAACCAGTGGAGGCTAGTGTCCCTTCTCCCAAACCAGCCAGCCCTTCCTTTCCTCTGTGGCTCAGATAATGTTTTGCAGAAAACGAAGGCTGCTGATACAGTGTCCCCACTTTATAAGGAGATGTCTTGAAATAACACATACTTACATAGAAAAATAAAACATGAAAAAGAAGCCAGAAAAAAACCCAGGCTGAACTGAAAGTCTTGTTTGATACAAGGCTTTTGGGAGAGGGAAAGTGGCCGTTTCAGCTGCTAAATTGTTCCTTCAGTTTTACTGCTAAGACTCTCCTGAGTTGCTCCAATGGCACAATGGGGTCTTAAATCTTGCAGGGGATCCTCTTGGCCCAGGGAAATGCCTGGGTGGCCTGAAGCCAAAGACAGGGTACAGTTGTGTTTAGATCAGGCATGGCTCTCTGTATAGGTCCAAAAGCACATGGGAAGGCAAAATACAGCTGATAAAATCTCTCCTGTTTTTGTTTTGTGGCTTCTGCAATAATCTTTCAAAGGAAACTTATAAACAAGAGTAGTGGTTTTTTAAAAACATTACCGTG
Source organism: Piaya cayana (assembly GCA_013389865.1). NCBI lineage: Eukaryota > Metazoa > Chordata > Aves > Cuculiformes > Coccyzidae > Piaya > Piaya cayana. The sequence goes on from WAAB01017898.1 coordinate 21,466, forward strand.
ATGGTAATACTTTACTGCTGACTCCTTTGTTATGTGTTAATGGTGCCCTTCTCTTAAGTCTACTCATAAAAGAAACTTAAACCTCAATGTGAAAGTCCTTGTAGAGTTACAAATCAAACACATTTGTGCTTTTTCCCTTGATAGGCGAGACACTGGAGTGGGTCTGCACCAGGATTTAGCATCAGAAGCTTACAAGTCAGCTGCAATGCCTGACGCTATATGTTTGGAGTCATATGCTCTATGTATGAGGCAGAGCTATAAAGGAGTATCTCACTTTTAAATCAGAGGGAAAGGGAAGGGAAAACCTCACACAAATTAAGAATAATATAGAATATAACATCTAGAAACTGGATAGAGTGATTCATAATCTGTACCACACTTCAATCACCTCTTTAATATAACTTCTGAATCAACCTATGGAATATATTAATATAGAGTTTATTTCCCTGCAAGTGAATTCTCCAGGCTTGTTCATAGGTCTATGGAAAACTCTCCTTTCAGTCACACTCTTAAATTCTATATATTCCCATAAATAAAAGAGGAAGAGAGAGATGTGTCTAATTTTCCCAAACTGGCCAAAGTAGCACCATATGTACTGTGCAGGCAGCCCAGTTCTCGAAGCATTAGACTGCTGCTATCTGTGTGAGTGATGAGTGCGTGCAGATAACAGTAAAGCTGGCGCATTTTCTGAGAAATCTATGCTTTAAATCATGTGTTGAGAAGCCTTCTAATTTTATTTCCTATGTTTTTAGTGAGCAATTACTTATTTGGAAGTAAATGAAATAAAAAAAACCTGAAACCATAAATGAGTGGGAAGTGTGGACTGATTTCTGGATAAAAGTGTAATGGAAAAGACAGGAAGGCTGAATTTAGACAGACCTTAAACATATAAAAATTAAGGCAACTATCCCTCAAATATTGCCAAGAGACTTTGTTTTTATACACAGAAAGAATGAGGGTCTCCGTAACCTCACTGAGTCATGAGGAGGTAATGGTTTAGCTCACCTAATCTTGTCTTTATGTGCTTTTCTGCTCACACCCCTCTGTGAGCACGGTGGGGGTCAGCTCCTGCTTAGCCACTGAGTGCTCTTGGAAAAGATGAAGTCTCAAGAAAACTTTTAAGACAAACAGGATCTTGCTGTAGAGATCCTTCAAGCTTCTGAGGGCTGGCACCTTTCCATATGGTGACCACATCGAAGCAGATAAAATGAGGGTGGTCCCAGCTTTTCTATTCATGGGCAGGAGATCAATTTTGACCCCAGATCATCTTCAAGACCCTCAGGAAAGTTTAAAGTATTTGTGCTTATGTATGTGATGTGGGATGTGTCTGGTATGAAGCCCTTCTTTGTACATCATGTGCATGTGGCAAACCTGGGGACTTGTTTTGTGCTGTTGGGTATGATGAGGTGTACATCCCCAAGGACTAGCCAGGCAAAGGCAGTTGGCTACTTGGAGCTGCCCTGAGAGCCAAATCCAACACACTGTTCCTCATCTGAGCTGCGCTGGTAAAGCTGGTATGTAAGCATAGGTCTGTGGCCACACGGAGAGTGAAAGCATCTGATCATCTAGAACATGAAATGAGCTGCTGGGGGCAGAACCCCACATAGGTTATACTTTTCTTATGGTGACAGAAGAAAAGCTTTCCAGAATGGGACAGAAAGTTAAAAATTGGAATTGTTTTCATAGTTGGGGAAAGGCAGAGAATGTAAGAGAGGCACCTCAAATGAATATATTTGTTGCAAATAGTCCCAGGATAAAGGCAGGAGCCTTATATGTACCTGTCTGGTTTCTACCACAGGATGCAGTAGGGTTGACAGGTTTCCACTGGGAGAGTTAGGTTCTGTTAAAGCAATATTTTCTCATGAAAAATATTTTTTGTCGGAACATTTTTTGGCTAACTTATGGTATGAACATGAAAGGCTCTCACAAGCAACGCTACAATTACTTCATCCATTAAAAGCATAGAAGCTCTGGAGGGGTAGGAGGAGGGAGAATGGGGCAGTTCCTTCCTCTCTGTGGTGATGCTGAACATGGGCTGCACTGTCTGGAGCTCTGGCCATCCCCCGAATCCTGGAGAGGTGAAAGGTTTGGGGGCTTGCAAGCAACACAGCTGAGTGGCAACCTCTGAGTCTGCACGCCCAGGGCTCATTCCCCAAGGGGAAGCCAGCCGTATTATGACTTCCAGCCATGTTGTAATCCGATTGACGGAGTGGCCAGAGATGCTGATGGGATTAGAGCTCAGCAGGATGACGAAGCACTCGGGATTTGCCTTTGTGCTGATTCCTGTAGCATACCAAAGGGGAATGGCTGCCTCTGATTTACAAGCTGTTATAGCCCTGTATTGAGGGTGGGGTGTTTGCTTTGAAATATGGGTCCTACACAAACACACCTCACAGTCTGCAGCCAGAGCTAGTTCTGACTTTCTTTGATGCTGCCCAATGCCTTGTGCATGGTCTCTTGCATTGACATATTACCACGGGGGACCCAGAGAGGCACTGTGGGGGTGATGGGCATTTGGCCCCCCTTCCATCGAGACGACCTGTCTGGCAGCAGTGCTGCAGGCACCTCGTTTCTCTCCAGCAACCAGATGACAACTGAAGTAATTGTTCTCAGGGCTAGCTGGCTCAGAGGGAAATTTGGGCTGGGGTCTGTAGCCAGTGTAAATCACTTGGTGCACACTGGCAGCAGCCGAGCAAGGTGGATTTGCACCAGCTATGGATTTTATTCATTGCGCTTAAACAGACTCCTTTATTCTGTTTCCTCGTACAAAAAGGAAAATTAAGGTAAACCTTTTTTTTTTTTTTTTTTTTTTTTTTTTTTTTTTTTTTTTTTTTTTTTTTTTTATTTTTTTTTTTTTTTAGTAAATTTAAATTACAAAA